>JAABOM020061927.1:0-44803 GCA_011800125.2 Solanum clarkiae
ATTTATTTAAATGAAATTACAACATTTCAATAAAGCTAACAGTCAAAAGATCTTGAGTTTGAGGTACTAACTTTTCTAGTTTTGAAACCTTGGTTTCTGGTGAGGTTACACCGACAGTGATTGCCGAAGAAATGTCTTTCTTCTTTATTTTTTGAGTATAAACTTTGGTAGAAAAATTCCTTTCTTTTGGATCTATCTGAAATGAAAATCCTAAACCCGAAAAAAATATCAATTTGGGAACTTAAAGTTTCAAAAAAAAAAAAAGAAAAAGAAGAGAAGAAAAGGAAGTGACAGTAGAATAAATCTTGGAATTAGATGCTCTCTATTTAGCAATAGTTGTTTACTACTAATTTGATATAGATATTGAAAGTAGTTAAACGATACAGATAATTTTATCAGACCAAGAAGTAGATTTTTGTGCTATTATAACTCTTTTTATAATTTTCTTTTTAAATTACGCCTAAGTGGATAATTGGATTGGTTTGTTTTAAATGATGACTTTTGAGCTATTTTTTAAAAAAATTTAAGAATATTTGAGAATTAAAAAAGAATGAAAAAGTAAAAAAAATATTAAAAGCCAAAAATTAAACCACCCCAATTTATTTGATTTTTTTGGTCAAAACAAACCAATATATTCTTTATTCACAATCAACTCATTTTACTTACAAACTCCTCTATTACTTCCTTTATTTAGATTCAATTGTCAAATTTTTATTTGGTACACTTATTAAGAAATTAATTATTGGTATAGTAAGTTTATCATTTTATTCCTACTAGATTAGAGTTCGTGCAATGCACGTATGTCTCACGACAATATAAATGACTGCATACAAAATAATAAAAAATAGATTACAATAGATGCAATATATTTATTTAAATGTAATTACAACATTTGTAATAAATATATTTATTTGACTGAAAATATATATTTTCTAATTTTAGTATGCATGTGTTATTACATGTGTATGTCATCTCAATTAATTAGAATTACTACATATAAAAAGAACAGATTATCGGAAAATAGCAATTGGTACTAATAAAACAAGAGAAAATCATAGATAAGCTAATAGTGAGTCTGAACTCTACAAAATGAAAAATGAAGACTAAGTAAGCATTCTTAGTATTTGAGCTTGAGCACTGTAGCATTCATAGTATTTGAAAGTATTATGAGCAACTTCATCTTTCCTCTTGCTACTCTTGTATTTTTTTCACAAACCCATCTAGCTCTCACAGAGTTTCTACACTAATTCTCTCTATGTCCCTCTTCATAATGATCCGAACAAATGGAGGAAGATTTTCTAAAGGTAAATTTGCAAAATCTTGAGTAAGTTTTCTTATTTCTTCATTCGTTATCTCCCTCTTATTTTTCCGATCTTTAGCCCTAAGTTTTTTTGGAACTAGTATCCCACTAACTTGAAGAAAAACTGAGGGCTTCCTCTCCTTTTTGTTCTTTGAGTTTTTACTTTTTCCATATGGTCTTTCATAAGGTAGTTTGTCCTTTGCGCTCAAGAAGGAACTCAAAGTTATTATAATAATTATTCTCTTTTCGAATCCTCTTTTCCCTCTATACAAATCTACTAATGTCACGCCCCAGGAGGGTACCCTGGGTGTAGCTGGCATTCAAAGACTATTGTTCATCCTGAGCGGAGCACTTGGCCTCATTATCACATCATACTCAATAGCAGAAGCACAATACTCATATTAAATACTATAAAGTAATTGAACCAAGTCTTTATATAAAAAGTAATTTCCAATGAACAAGATTTGGAAAAGAAACAATACTCAACATCCTCTACTCAATGTCTATTAAACATCTACCTCTAACATCTAGCTGGTACCATGGCAGGCCGTGGCTACCCAACTCAAGGAAGACAAAATAAAATACTTAGTGAAAGTAAAAGAGCATCTCCGAAGGTAAGGAGGCCTCACCATTTCTGGAATCACAGAACTGAGCTTTAACGGTATGTCTGCTTAAGTCCTCTAATATCTGCCTCTGCATCATAAAATGATGCAGTCCAAAGGGGACGTCAGTATATGGAATATATTGGTATGTAAAAATGGCTAAAGTAAACACACAAGGCTCGACTCAATTCAGAAAACTAGACTCAGAACTTAACTTATTCAACTCATGACTCGACTCAGGGAATATGCAAGTTTAAGATTTGAAATCACGCTTTAAACTTGAATCAGTGTTTTATGCAACTCAGTTTCAAAATCAAGATATATTTACTCAAGTGTTTCTTGGAAGTTTCTCTAACCAACATAACTCTCCACTACCAAGAGTTTTGGTGATGCACAATGAAAAGAAGCCATTGCCATACCCATCCTAAACTTGCCACGGTAAAGGATGTTAACCTCTCCTCTCTCTCAGATCCAAAGAGAATGTCCACCTATTGGGACGTCAGTTGGCAGAGTTAACTACACGACTGTCCTACGCTGGCAACGTAGTCTAGGGTGTTCCTTTTACCCAACTCGGTGCTCAATACTCCTTCCAAGACTAAAACATGCTCATAGAAATTAACTCAAATTCATCTCTTTGACTCATCTCAATCAAGTCAACTCAGTTCTCAATAGCTCAACTCAATTACTCAACCCTCAATAATCCAGGACCATCATTCATTCAATACAATTCAAGACTCAAACTAGTTCCCTGCAAGACTCCAACTCATATGGTCAATTAAATCACATAGAACTCATACTTAGCACGTGTAACATACTAAATACTCATCTTGTGCATATATGAGAACATATACTCCTCATCCACAACTTATTCAAGCTCATGAAAACATGCATTATCTGATCGATACTCTCTTCTCAAAACACCGTTTAACTCAATACCCATACTCCTTTAAAATCAATGTTTATGATCTTTAAAAAAATTTTAAAATATATATCGAATACTAGTTTAAATCACTTTGTTCATCAATGTACAAAAATCATCATCTTTACTCAAAAACATATATAACCTAGATTTAAATCAAATACTTTATTTAATGCATGAAAATCATGAATCTCAATATTAAATAATGCACGGGGAAACCACAATCATTAACTCAGCTAGGGTTCGTGGAAAAGTAACCATGAACAACAATTCCAACAATAAAATAACAATAATAAGTTCAATACATAATTATATAAAACTCAATAGAAGAAGAATTGACACAATTGGAATTCGAAAACTAGGATTTTACCCAATTGAATACTCATTCAAATAGAAACTTAGAAATGGGGCGCGTGGATGAACTCAACCCAACGCTTTAGGTAGACTTACATATAGGGATTGAAGCATTAGACAGTCAATCCCTATATGTAGGTCAATAGAAATCCTCGATTCCTCGCTCTTCTTCTCTTCTCTTTAGCTCTAGTCTTTTTCAAAGACTTAAAAAGACTTAAGAATTGGTTTAAAACCCTGTTTATACTAAAAACAGTCTATTTTTTTATCATGGTTTGAGTCTAGAAGGGGTTTGGAAAGGTCTGGAATGACCCTAACGAAATTCGAAAAGAGTTTGTCATGGGATATAGGGTCCGTGACGCGGATATTGTAAAATTTTAGGGTTTTTCACTAAAAATTTTCTGAGTAAGTTTTCTAATCCCATAGAAAATTTTTAGGATAAAATAAGTGTTGGTCTATGGCAGGTGCGCGTCAGACCCCTGTCATGCACCCTCACTAGAAATTGCTTTCTCATCAAAATATTTTCTTTTTTCATGCTGATCGCAAATTTGGCCTCGAATTTTCCATTGGGGCATGGGAAGACACTTTATACGCACATCTCTCCTCTTGGGATATTTTAGTAATTTTATCGGGAGTTACATTATCTCTCCCTTGATATCATTCTTTCTCGAATGAAGAGTGGAGATGGACCTCAAGATATGAATATAATCAAGACTCCTCTCAACACTCACTAAATCAATTTAAACTCTCGACTCCTTATAAATCTCAACAATCTCTACACAGACTCAGGAATATATACATCACTCAAGAATAGACAATTCGATTCAGATCAAGAGTAGAGATATTATCTTAGACATGCTCACCATCAGGAACGAATGAAACTTCAAAAATCAATCGATTCAAATCATTTAAACACTTCGAAAATCAATCATCGAACCCAAGAAGGAATTCATCAACTCCAATCGCGAATGGGGCCATCGTGATCTACAAGACTCTATGGACATTCCTAATCTTAACTCCTCACCTCAAGTTTGCTCCTTTTCATGGCACTCTACTCCATCAATTCAAACTCATAACTCTCATTCAAATCACCACTTAACCCCCTCTTCCTTGTAACAACCCCTAATCCTTTCTATCTGGTTTGAAGTAGAGTTTGTCAATGAGGCTAAGAAAAGACTGAGAAAAAGCTGCAGGAAAAGATTTACGAGAGTCAGTACGAGCTGTAGAGAGGTTTACAACTGGTAGAATGGGTTTCATAGAACCCCAGAAAACTTGATGAAATTTTCTAAAATTTAAGGCCTAGATACGAGGGGTGGTTTACGACTCACACAACTGATTACAACTCGTAGAGGAGGTTTCATGGAAAATTTCAGTGACTTTGATTCCAGGTTTATCATGCTTATGATAAGGAGTTTACAACTCATAAAATACATTATGACTCATAAAATGAGGTTTCCTACTAATTTCCAGTGACTCCGACTTTCTGATCCCTAGTTATGAGAGGCCTTCTACGACTCATAGAATCATCTACGACTCGTAGATGGGGTCTCGTAGACCCTAGCGACAGTTTTAATTAGTGGTATTTTTATCCATTTCATTTTCTATTTAAATAAATCCTTGGTCGTTTTAGGCATGGATGAGGTCTTTAAAAAAACCCTAAGTGTATTATTTCCCATTCTTCGAACTTGAGTTTTCTTTAGAGCAAGAAGAGAGGAGAAGGAGCTAGGGTTTTCAATCCAAGCACAAAGATTGACTGAGTTTCGGTTGTTTAGTCAATCCTCAGGTATTTAAAGCTTACCAAAGTGTGAAATTCCTTTCTTCGCATGTCCCTTCCATCATCTTGAGTCAAGAGTTAGAAAAGAGTTGAGATTTTCGAAATTTTTACTACTCTAAATTTAAATCTTTGATTCATCAGGAGGTCTGATTATACTACATCAGATAAGTACTACATTACATGAGTATTGATATGGAATTGACACATGTATTTCATACTTGATAGCACGAACCCTTAATTACATGATTTTATGAAATTCTATGCATATCATTGGATATTTGAGTTGATGTAAGTTGAGCATTTAGAGTTGAGTAATTTGAGTATGATTGAGCATGAGAAGCATATTGCATTGAGCCACATATATTACTACATATGAGTATTTTGCTTGCGCTGTGTGATGAGTTAATTTAGTGAGTCCAAATGACCATATGAGTTTGAGTTGAGTTTGATTTCTTGGATTGATTGATTGAGTTAATGAGAAACTGAGTTGAGCTGAGCATTGAGATTTAAGTTGATTGATTGAGCATCGAGGTTTGAGTTGAATGATTGAGTTGATTGAATGAGTTGAGTACGTTTTATTCTTGGGAGGAGTATTAAGCATTGAGTGGGGAACGAGTAAACTTCTACTTTAACCTATAGAACTACATTGCTAGCGTAGGATAGTCATTATAGCTCGTTCTAGCAACTCTTGTCCCTCAAGAAGACATTTACTATAGATCCAAGAGAGAGTTGATCGCCCTTTCTCATGGCAAGTTAAGGGCGGGTGTGGCAATGACATCGAAATCGTTGTGCATCACCTAATTAAAGGTAGTGGGATGAAGATGTCAGTTAAGAGAAACTCCCAAGCAACATTGATTGAGCATACGATTTTGAACTGAGTTATTTTTACTGAGTACATTTTAGAAAACACAATTTACTCTAAACTTGCAACCTTCATATCATTCAAGACATTCCCCAATACTCTCTCAAATCCTTAGACTAATATTTCTCTTAAAATTCAAGTGTCCAAACCTCTTCCGAATCTTAAGGAATCTATCCATGCTTCAAGTCTCCATTTTAATCCTCTTCAACGAATTCTCCAAAGTCAAGGTGTATGGGTTTCAACCAATAGGTCCTTTCACCTATGGTGCCCAAGCTTCCTTTTTACCTAAAATACATATTCCTATGTTGATTTTACATATGGATTTTCTATTATGAATTTGACTATGAACTATGTTGGGGTTTTGTAAAAGTATGACTATTTATGCATGTTAATTTTCTTGCGTGATTTCATCCCTAAGTTGCATGATTTTACCCTAGCACTACACACCCGCCAAGTGTTTGATAGAAAGTCCCGTTATGATTTCTTAAGGAATTGAAGTTCCAATGCATGTCTTATGAGTTGAATGACTTTATGATGATGAAAGGAATGTATGTGTATGATATTCTCCTATATCGTTTTGGCAATTGACCATGCCCTACACGGGGGGTTGTGAGCCCGGGTAACCATGTCGAGGGGTTTGTACCTTGATAACAATGTCGAGGGGTTTATACCTTGATAACTGGGTTGAGGGGTTGGTACCTTAATCACCATGGGTGGTAGGGTGAGACGATCTACCAACCAATCAAGGGGTTTGTACTTTGATAACCGGGTTGAGGGGTTGGTGCCTCAATTACCATGAGTGGTAGGGTGCGATGATCCACCAACTAATTGAGGGGCAAGTACCTGAACAGATCATGAATTCTATAATGATGGTCTCTTCTTGCATATGTATTATATTCTATGTAAGCATGATTTACTTCAAGCATCTTCCATGCATGCCATATTGTTATACACTACTCATCGCCTATGCTTATGCATTTCCATTATGTTGCTTATCTCTTGTTACATTGCATCCTACACACTTATTATATTCAAATGTACTAACGCATACTCTATGCCTACATGATGTCACCATGTAGGAGCCGGAGCACCGTTTGAGCATCTTCCTCCACGTGGCTAGTACGATTTCTCTCAAGCTAGTTGGTGAGTCCTCCATTCCGAGGACGATGTCTATGATCTCATGCTATATACTAAGACTATCTTTCTTTTATGTATGTATTGACTATGAGGGTGAGTCCGGTTGTTTGTCTTGGCCCCCGCTCCTCTCTAAGTTTTAGAGGTGTTGTTGGACATGTTATGTATTGAGCCTTGACTCTCTTGTTTTGATGTTTATGTTATGAAAGTTTCCCTTTACTCCCTTTACACTTATTTCTAATCTAGTTGTTGTTTAATTGCTTTCACGACCAATGATGTGTAATGATATGTTAAGAGGCTTGTTTGGGGTCTCTTCGAGTTCTCCATTCGCCGTGTCACATCTAGGCCCTAGGCTTGGGTTGTGACACAGGGCACCATAATTATATTTCCTTTCATCAATCACTTACATATATAGGAAGTTGAAACTCCTAGAATAGTAAAGTGCCTTAGAAAATTAGGAAAGCAACCAAATATAGGCTCGAAGCGCAAAATCTAATTCGATAAAATAGTTTTTGCAGCTTTTAATATTTAACTTATTATTAGTAAGATATGATTTGGGAAGTTGATTCGAATAAGTGATTCAACAATAAGTTTTAATGCCATTGCTACTGTAATCATATAAAATTTATTAAAACATAAATTTTATAAAATAATTAAAATTATATTAAATTCAAAATATATTAGTCGAAAAAATAAATGTTATGGATTAATATAATTGGTTAAATTAATTAAAATCCAATAAAATATTTATTTAATTAAAAGTCCAAATTCATTTATTTGGGCTATAAAAGATGACCACTTCTTTGGGTCCAATATCCCTTCATTGAAGAGGCCCACTTGATGCCACGTGTTGGATGACTGACATGCCAAGTCAAACAAAGAAGACAATTGGATCACGCTATGAGTCAAAATGAGATGGCATTCATGTATAAATTAAAGGCCAATAAATATGCGCCACATGTGCAAGCGATGTGTCTCAACCAATCGAATATCGCCATATCACTTGAAAGGAGTCCTATTCTTATCACTTTTCCTGCGCTATGTCCCCTTAAATCTAAGTGGCCAGAAGAAATCCTAATTCCATCATGACTCAAGGAAACCTATTCTTATCACTTTTCTTGCTTCATGTCACCTTAAATCTGATTGGCTGGAAGAAAGTCTGATTCTATCATGACCTCTGTTCTACACAATTGTATAAAGGGTTCCTCATAATTTAGAATTCACATCAAGAATTCTAACAAGAATTCAAAGAGAGCTCATGGATCGAATGCGCAAATTTCTCTACAAGCAACAAGAATGCAAGAAATCAAGCATTCAAGTTCAAGAATGCATCAAGATCAAGACTATCGGATTCAAGAACAAGCCCGAAAGCCCTTGGATTCAAGTATAAGTCAAGATAAAGTTCAAGAACAAATACATATCAAGATCAAGCTCAAGATCATGAAATCCATATATCATAATCAAGACCACTGAATTCAAGATCAAGACCAAAATTCCTTGAACTCAAGTACAGGTCAAGATGAAATCTATCAAGTTTTTCAAGATTCAAGAACAAGCTAAAGAATCCTTGAATTCATATTTTTGAAAAGGCAAATCAGAGGATTCATAGAGATTGTAGATCTCACTCCTTGAACAAAATAGTATGATTGTAGCAATATTTTTCATTCGTTGAATAATATTTTCTAAGACGCAAATTTTATTATCATACAAATTCTGGCATGCCCTGTGGACAATCTCTACCTCTCATTTGAACTTTTCAAGAATCAAAGAATATTTAAATGGCTTCCAAGTAGATCAACTCCCTATCAACTTCCTCCAAGGCTACTGATTCCAAGTTATCTGCTGAAGTTGAGGGAATCTTGGGTATTACTTTTGGAAGTGTTGGAGTTGTTACAAGGAGCAAAGCCACTATGCTAGGACAATAAACACTTTGAGTGTTGTCTGTACCAACTCTTGATTTTTGATATTCAACTCCAAGGGGAGCACGGTCCTCTACAAATGCTTTAAACGGAGGAAGTAGTGTTGCTGAGAAGATCAAGCAGACTTTGGCTCTACTTGAGGTCTCTAGTTCCAAGAATTCTACTGCAAAGAAAGACTAGGACACATCCAATGAATCTTCTCCACATGCGGCGCATAATATGAGACATATGAACATCAATTTCCATGATAGTCCATGCTACTCTTCAATACCTCCAATAGCCATACAAGCAATGACAACTAATGCTCATCCACGGAGGAACAAGGAACAACTTAAAAATCTAGTGAAGATGATTGACGGATTGACCAGGCATATGCAATACCAAGAGTCTTGCATCGATAATTTGATGGATATAGTAGATAGATTATTAGATGGAGAATCTATCCATACACCTGGGAAGGGTATAGAGATTCAAGAGACTAAAAATCCTGCGAAGCAAGCGCCGACTCTCAAGGAGCTGCTAGTTTTTGCCGAAGGAATGATCCCACTTGATCAACTAAAGGAGTTTATTGAAGGGACCATTAAATACAAATATGAAGATCTCCATAAGGTATTCCCATATGTATGCTAATCCTTACATTACAAGGATTGATAGCCTCAAAATGCCTACTGATTATGAACCCCGCAAATTTCAGCAATTTGAAGGCAAAGGAAATCCAAAGCAACATATTGCACACTTTGTGGATCCATGTAATAATGTTGGGACCTATGGAGACCATCTCGTCAAACAATTCATCCATTCCATGAAAGGAAATACCTTTAATTGGCACACAGATCTTTAGCCTCATTCCATTGATAGTTGGGAGCAACTGGAGCATGAGTTTCTTAATTACTTCTATAGAACAATATAGAAAAAGGCGCAAAGTAAGCATGGTAGATCTCACAAATACTCGCCAAAGAAAGGAAGAACTAGTCATCGACTTCATAATTCGATGAGGAACGCAAGTCTCAACTGCAAAGATAGACTTAAGTGAAGCTTCTGCAATAGAAATGTGTATCCAAGGAATGCACTGGGGGCTTTCATATATCCTACAAGGGATCAACCCTAAGTTTTTTGAAGATCTAGCGACTCGTGCTCATGTTATGTAGTTGAGCATGTCTTCTGCTGGAAAAGATGGGATGCTTGTTCACTATCTTCGCAAAGGAAAGGACTAGCAGGAACCTAAGAAATGGAGCAAATTTATGCTCAAGAATGATAAAAAGGAATCCATGAATGTCAAAACATCACCTGTGAAGTTTATTATGAAGGAGAGTAGGAAGCAGAATGTAAAGATAACTTTTCAAAGGCGTCCAAATCGAAAGTTGACTTTAAAGCAGATGCAAGAAAAAGAATAACCCTTTCTAGATTCTGATGTTTCTCAAATATTTGATGAATTTATTAAATTGAACCTCATAGAGTTACCGGAGATGAAATAGCCCGATGAAGCTAGAAAGACCGAGAATCTAAACTATTGCAAATATCATAGACTTTTGAGTCATCCTCTTGAAAAGTGTTTCGTCTTCAAGGACAATGTCATGCAATTGGCTAGGGAGGAGAAGATTGTCCTTGATGATGAGAAAGCAAGTTGTAACCAAATCTTTATCACTTTTGGCTTGCTTGACCCAATCCAGATATATACTCCCGAAAAAGAGAAGTCATTAGAGCCAAATAAAATCCAAATCGACAGAGATAATGATGAAAGTTGGAGTCTTGTGACTAGGCGAAGACATAAGAAGGCAAGTTCACAAACAGAATCATCTAAGCAACCAACTAGGGGAAGGATGGTGAGGAGACCAAGGAAGCAAAAGCTAGTCACTTATCTAAAGAAAGCAAAAGTGGAAGTGCATCACTACCAGAAGGCACGAGGTCTTGTGACTTTTGCAGAGTTCTTACCGAGTTGGTTTCATACAAGAACTGTCTAAGACAACAATGAGGCATCAGTTTCAACACCAACAAAGGAGAAACAGTAGATGAAAGTTCATCAAAGATGTCTCTCATCGGTGAAGCGGAAGAAATGGGTGAAACTTCATAAAAAGCATCTCTCTTATCTTCCGAGAAGCCTGTAGAACCCTCTTTTAAAGAAGCACATACATGTGATACAAAAATCACATTTATAGAAGATGATCTCTTATTCAATGAAAAGCTACATAATCCTCCTTTGTACATGGTGAGTCATGTGCTAGAGAAGAGGATAAACAGAATCTTGATTGATAAAGGATCTAGAGTTAACATTCTTCCCATCCTTACATTGAAAGAATTGGCATCACGGTTGAGGAACTTAGTGAGTCATATGTTAATATAAGGATTCAATCAAGGGGAGCAAAGGTCGATAAGCTCCATCAAGTTAGAAATCCATATTGGTGATTTGCGATCTAATGCATGGATGCATGTGATTGATGCGAAGACTTCATACAATATATTACTTGGTAGGCCTTAGATACACGAGAACAAAATTGTCTCATCCTCTTACTACCAATGTTTAAGCATCTTCAAGATGGAATCGAAAGGAAAATAGTTGCCGATGATAATCTTTTCACTGAAGCCGTCACACTTTGTTGATGCAAAGTGATGAAAATATTATGAAGGAAGCAAAACTTGATGATGCCAAAACAACCAAGTACAATGCGCTTGCCGGCAAAAGAATTGATGCAGTTGTTGGAAAGGTCAAGGCCAGTATTGGGGAGGTGGAGTCCTATCTAGATAAAGAGAAGATCATGTCCTCGAAAAAGAAGCTAACTTTTGTACCCCGTTATGTTCCGAAGGTAAAGAAAAAGGCAGATCAATCATCTGATATTCAGGGAAATGTACTAGGAGGGCTAACTCTTCCTATCAAACGCATTGATGCAATCAGCTTGTCTTCAAAGCTACTGGGAGAGTTTGTGGCTCAAAATCCACCTCAAGATATGGCACTCCCTAAAAAACGTACAAAGGGATTTGATCCAAATGCTTACAAGTTCCTTGCAAAGGCTGGATACGACCTCAAAGCCATCTAATTTAGGAAAACTCCCATCAAATTATGTCACTAGGAAAGCGCGCGAAGGTTTGGTCTGTAGCCAACCACCTCTAGTTCGTATTTCCGTAAGAAGAGCAAGTAACCATTACATCACCATTAAAGATGAGTCTTCTTCTTCTAACAAAAGGCCTTCTATCTTCGATCGACTTGGAAAACCTACTACGAGGACTTCTGCGTTCGAGGGGTTGGGACAATTGAAGAAAGAAAATAAAAAGCATCGGAGAAATTACCTAAGGGTGACAACACTTGCTCCACTTACCCAAAAGGATATCCAAAACACAATTCCATCTAGGATGAAGCAAATAGTGGAACTCATGGTTTCATTTGGAGAGGTGCTAAAGGCAAAGACTCACACCCTAGTTTACACCAAGGAACGTGAAAAAAGCGTAGGCTCCTCATATCATATTGCAACTTTGAGGGAGCTCTACACCTCATCTCAAGTAAAGGTTGATGGAGGATTAGAATACATTGCTTGGTGTTACCATATATCTGTTAGCGAGAATGATCCACAAGAGGAAAAAGATGCTGGAGAAGCTCCACCAGAACTGGAAGAAGTAGTAAAAGCCATGATAGATCCTTTAAATGAAGTTAACCTTGGCACTGATGAAGACCCAAGGCCAACTTACTTAAGCGCTTTTCTAGAAGCTGAGGAAGAAAATACTTATATGAATCTACTCAAAGATTATAAACATGTCTTCACTTGGAGTTACAAGGAAATGCCTGGCTTAAATCCTAAAATAGTAGTCCACCAATTGGCAGTCAAGAATGGTGCCCATCCTGTGAAGCAGGCCCAAAGATGTTTTAGGCCAGAGTTGGTCCATTGAACAAAAATGAAGTCAAGAAACTCATTGAGGCAGGCTTTATTCGTGAAGTTAAATAACCCATATGGATTTCTAGCATTGTTCCTGTGAGGAAGAAGAATGGCCAGATTCGAATTTGTGTTGACTTGAGAGATCTCAACAATGCATGTCCTAAAGATGAATTCCCACTACCCATTCCAGAGATAATGATCGATGTTGCAACTGGTTATGAGGCAATGTTATTCATGGATAGTTCTTCTGGCTATAACCAAATCCGTATTTCACGAAAGGATGAAGAACTCACTGTATTTCGCACCCCTAAAGGTATCGATTGCTACAAAGTGATTCTTTTGGTCTAAAAAATGTTGGTGCTACATATCAAAGGGCTATGCAGAATATATTTGATGACTTACTCCACAAAAATGTTGAATGTTATGTTGATAACTTGGTGTTGAAGTCAAGGAAGAGGGGTGACCATTTGAAAGACTTAACATTAGTGTTTGAATTGCTCTGAAGATATTAGCTAAGGATGAACCCATTGAAATGTGCCTTTGGGGTTACTTCTAGCAAGTTTCTTGGATTTACTATGTTAGATTGAGGATCGAGATTAATCAAGCTAAATTCGATGCCATCCTGAGGATGCCTAAGCCTCGAGATATTCATGAGTTGAAAAGCCTTCAAGTAAAGTTAGCTTACCTAAGGAGGTTCATCTCGAATCTAGCTGGGAGATGAAAAACATTTAGTCATCTTATGAAGAAAGGTGTTCCTTTTAAAAGTATAATAATGTAGCTGGGACCAAACATTCGGGGTTCATCTCGAATCTAGCTGGGACCAAACATGTAGCGAAACTTTTGAAAGTATCAAATCATATTTAGCAAACCCTCCAGTTTTAGCAGCCTCTATACCTGGAAAGAAATTGATACTCTACATTGCGGCAAGAAATGTCCGTTGGAGTCCTATTAGCTTAGGAGAATAGCAAAGGCAAAGAAAACTCCCTAGACTACTTGAGCAGAATGAAGACACCAAATGAGCTGAATTATTCGCCAATCGAAAAGTTTTGTTTGGCTCCAATCTTCTCAATTCAAAAGATAAAGCATTATTTTCAAGCTCACATTGTTTGTATCATATATAAAGCAAATCCTATCAAATTTGTCATGTCGAAACCAGTCCTCAATGACCGACTAGCAAGGTGGTATCTCCAATTCCAATAGTTTAAGATCGTGTACGTCCCTGAAAAAGCTGTACAGGGAAAAGTGTTAGCAGACTTCTTGGCAGACCATCCGATACCAGATTATTAGGAGCTAACTAATGAGCTCCGTGATGAAGACGCGATGGCTATTGAAATACAACCTCCTTGGAAGATATACTTTGATGGGGTTGCACATCATGGTGGATCTAGTGCTGGAGTGGTGTTTGTCACCTCACAAGCGGAAGTCCTACCATTCTCCTTCACATTGAAATAACGTTGCTCCAATAATGTCGCATAATATCAAGCATTGATACTTGGTCTCGAAATGGTTGTCGACATGAAACAATTACAACTGCAAGTCTTTTGTGACTCTTAGCTAGTGATTAAACAACTTTTGTGAACTTACGAGGTCAGAAATCCCGAACCACTCCCATATGACTGTTATGCTCAAAAGTTAATAGGATGGCTTGGAGATGTGACCCTCCAACATATGCCGAGAAAGGAAAATAGAATAACCGATGCCTTAGCTTCTCTAGCTTCAACTCTAACTCTTCCTGATCAAATGCTGGTTACTATCCACCAAAAATAGGTAGTACCACCACTAGAAGAAGATGAACATACGGAGGATAAGTTTGAGCATGTTGTTGCAATTTCTGAAGTCAACAAAGAGGATTGACGACAAGCTATCATCGACTACTTATGTTATGGGATACTCCCAGAAGATGCCAGAAGGAGGACTGACATTCATCATTGTGCACCTCATTTCCTTTACTATAAGGACACGCTATATAGAAGATCATTTGAGGGGGTACTCCTTCAATGTCTGGGAGAGGAAGAAGCAAGTCAAGCTCTGCAAGAAGCCCATTTGGGAGTATGTGGATCACATCAATCTGGACCAAAGCTCCACTTTCACATAAAGAGAATGGGGTATTATTAGCCAACCATGGTAAAAGAATGCTTGGATTATGCTCGAAGGTGCAAAGCTTTTCAATTCCATGTGAACTTCATACATCAACCGCCTGAAGTTTTACACCCAATTGTTGCACCTTGGCCATTTGATGCTTGGGGATCGGATGTAGTTGGATCACTCCCAAAATCTTTTGATGGAGACCTGTATATCTTGGTTGCAATTGATTACTTCTCAAAATGGGCCGAAGCTGTCGCTCTCAAAGAATTAACCATGGAAAATGTTACAAACTTTATTCGAGTGAATATCATATACCAATTTGTCATTCCTCGATATATAATAACCGACAGTGGCAAGCCATTTGATAACAAATTGATGAATAAAATTTGTGATCTTTTCGGCCTCAAGCAGCACAAATCATCTATATATCATGCTCCGCTAATGGTCTTGCTGAAGCGATTAATAAGACTCTATACAATCTCCTTAAGAAAGTAGTCTCCAAGTCTAAACAAGACTGGCATGAAAGAATGGAAGAAGCTTTGTGGGCATATAGGACAACATATCACACAACAACTCAAGCAACCCCATATTCACTTGCTTTTAGAGTTGAACTAGTCCTGCCACTTGAGCGATAAATACCTTCCTTGAGACTTGCTTTTCAAGAGGGACTTACCGAAGAAGAGAATGCTCGACTACTTATCTCTGAGTTAGAAACACTAGATAAAAAGAGGATTGAATATTAAAAAAATCTTGAATGGTATCAGACTCGTCTATCTCGTACTTTTAACAAAAAGGTTCGCTTGAGGTACTTTCATATCGGAGACCAAGTCCTCGCAGTAAGGAGACCCATTATGACTTCACATAGTTTGGGGAAAAATTCACCTCAAAGTAGGATGGACCATATCTAGTACAAGAAGGGTAGTCAAATGGTGCTTATAAACTTGTCGATGCGGATGGCATAAGGATTGGTCCCATAAATGCAAAATTCCTCAAGAGGTACTACCCTTGAAGTGAGATGACACTCTGTGATGTACGAGCATAAACTGCATATTACTCCTAGCCCACAAGAGTATAAACTGTGTATAGCACACCAAAAAGAACACTCATTCTTTCAGAACTACATTGTGACTTGATCCTCTTCATTGAGGTACATAGGCACTTGAAATTATATTCTAAGCTCAGTTGCATGAGTGACAAAAAACCATATGTCCCTCACTTGATCTCTTATATGAGTGTTAAAGATGTGAGTACCTTTCATCAAACTTTGGACTCATACCAAATGGTGGTGACTCGATGGGGACAAACCCCTATCAAATATGGGCTTCAATAATAGTATACTTAAAAGTCTTAAAATTCGCCTAATACGCAACTTGAAGCCTTCAAATATTCTAAGATTGCAAGTTGAAATCCTCCGAGTATGGAGTTGAGGCGATTAAATCCCCCAAGCCTATGGGGTGATCCCAAGTCAAGCATCTGGACAAGATCAGAGTCTTCAAATTTTACAAAGTTGAAAGTTAAAGCCTTCAGGTGGAAAGTTCTAGATTGATAAGTGCCTTCAAACTAACAAAAGAAAGTCATCAAGTTTGAAAGTTAAAATGTTCAAGTTTTAGAAGTCCTTAAGATTTACCTTATAAGTTGATGCATTAAAATTCATAATGTTTGCAAATTGAGCTTATGTTGTTCTTATTGGCCTATAAGTTATGGTCAAGTTTGGGTTGTTAAAGATTGCAACCAAAGCAAATTCGAGTGAGAGAATGTAGTAAAAGAAAAGAGGCCATAAAGATGCATAATGTAAGACAAGGAAAAAGTATTAATATCATAAATTATCTAACATGCCATCTAAACTCTAAAGAAAATAAACTAAGAAAAAGAAGATTAAAAAAAGGAAAATAAATTTAATCTAAGCATAAATTATAGTTAATCAACTCTTGACACAAAGCCTTTAGACGCTCTTTCTTTTGTTCCAAACCATTGGGTAAATCTATGTCAGAGCATGCATCAAATTTCTTATCTTCAAGTGCGGTAGCTAGCTTGGCCACTTCAACTTCATCCTTGGAAGTAGCTAAAAGGGCTTCCAAAGCTTGTGCATTTTTGCATAGATCTTTTATCTTCTTCTTCATGTTCCCTAGTGATTGTTGGAGAGAGGACATCACTCTAACCTTCTCTTACTCCTTAAGCATGGCATTCGAAAAACATTCTCCCACCGCTAGAAACAACTCTTTTCTTACAGTCTCCACATCCATATCATGAAGGGTTGATCTGGCTTGCTCATAGGAGGTAGCAAACTGAAAGAAAGAGTCTAATAATTTTATCAAAGGCGAGATATCCACATCTTTGCATTTCATCTCCTTGATAATTAGTTGGATTTTGTCTTTAAGAGAGGAAGCAGAATCTACATCACATTTAGAAAGTTTTTCTTGAATAATGGTCCAAAGAGACGAGATGAAATTCTTTTGAGCCTATAGGATGACTCTCTTCCCATCAAATACGAACATAGAGGCCATTGGGTGCTCGCGTGCATTAGACTTCAAAGTATCTTTGACCTCATCACAAGAGACAAAAGTTGGCTTTTTATTCGCCTGCATAAAAAAAAAGGAAGGGTGAATAATCAAAAAGAGGAGCTAAGATATACTCAATAAGGTAAGTCGAAACCATACCTTTTTAATAGGGGTTGTTACGGTTCTCGAGGGGCTACTTGTCTCATATGTAGTTCAACCACAGGCATAGTAGCATTTTCTTCTAGACATACTCTTGTGCTCTTTCAAGAACGAACTCTACTACTACACTCACTCTCATATTGAAGCAACCTTTTAGAAACTTGGGTAGTTTGAGTAGATATCTTTTCTTTTGGTGCCACAGGATGAAGTCGAGATTTTCCTTTATTATGCTATCGGGACACCTTGGCACCTAAAGAGAGAGAATCATCTGCATCAGAATTGAGGAATTTGGGTATATGTACTTCATTTGAACCCTTTAAGGGTACAACAGGAGTTGGTCCAGCAGCATTCACCAGACCCTGCAAATGAGCACTAAGGAAATACCTATGAGTCTTCTTCCACCAAGCCTGATAATTAGATCCAAAAGAAATTCTTATATTGGGTGTGAATGATAGAAAGGTCACTCATGACGCAAATCTACGCATAGTACAAATTCTCCAAAGCATGAGTCCTCTATCCGAAGAAACACTACGAATATCATGTTTCATGATGCCATAAATATTTTAATAGAATCCAAATTGACGACTAACGCGATAGGGACTATATGGTTCAATGATAAATGAATTTTTACACCTAAGAGGAAGATAGTTGAACAGAATACTCATGAAATAGCTCGACTCCAACTTGGGTGCATTGTCATTATCCACATAAAAATGAGGGTATGTCTTGTCCAAAGCGGCAGATGTCCAAGCCACATTCTCTTCACCATGGATATATTTTCTCGCATCACTTTCATCGAAATACCTTGCACCTCCCTATCCAAAGTAAACCACCATAGTGGGAACGAATGGTCTATTAGCAAAAGCAAAATGAGTCTTGAAATAATGAGCAATCCGTCCATAAACATAATGAATAGGAAAATAGAATATGATCTGGTCGAGTTGTGACGCAGTTGAGATCTTGTTCAAACCATTATAGATATTGGCTAACACCAGAATTGCGAGGCTAACTTTTTTCCCACTTGCCATCAAGCTTGCCATCTTGAGAGTACCAGGATGAATGAAATCACCTTCTTTATTAGGAAGAACAAAAGTGCACAACCAACAAGATAAGAAGGCCGCCATATATGTCTTATCTCTTTTTTCAGGTCTCACCCCAAGCCTAGAGAATGTCCTCTCTTCGGCCTGGGACCACCTTTTTGCACTAGGCAAGACTCCACTAGAATTATGTGTTAACTTAAGATGAGCATATTTTCTTTCCTGCCTCGGTGGAGCAGGGCCATACCTTGAAGGTTTCTTAGACCAAAATTGTATCCACTTGCTGAAAGATTCCTTTTGGTCAGCATCTCGAAGATAATAAAAGGCTGCAAATAAATGTTCACAAGTTCGAGGAGTGTACTTGATCTTCTTTGCATCGAACCTCGTAAGCTCTTTAGCCTGAGGCACCATTTCTTCATAAGAGAACCCATTATCGGCAGTCCTCCAAGAATGTATAAATCACATAAAGAAATAGATAACTCTCCAAAAGATGTGAGAAGTGTGTTTGTTTTGGGACACCAAGCTTCACAGAATGCTTGTACAATTTCTGAATTACGGTAATAAGTAAAAAGCGATGCATAAACAGCATGGTAGATTTGTGTCATACCGAAGACTTCCTGACTCCTACCATGAACATCTTCGGTCCACTCCCAGTATCCTGGGATATGACGACACTCCCCTCAACTATCATGGTGTCTCCTGAACGAATACCATCTTGAATTATATGACGACCTAAGTTTGGAAGAAGAGTTGCAATATTAGCATGATGATGATCCAGTGCTTGAAGGGACCACAACTTGAGTAGCTTATTGGATCCATCGGTTTGCACCAAAGTCTAATTCATCATACAAAATGAACTTTTCAAAAGAGACTATGGGCTCGCATATCTCCCAGTTAGTGGAGTTTGGGTTAAAAATCTGGTTTACTGCACCCCTTCCTTAATTTTCACTATGAGATGCTTAAGTTTAGTGGAAGGAGAGATGTATTGTCTGAAAATCACCATCTTTCCAAAACTACAAGAAATAAAAGAAGTCATTAGTAACAAACTTAGGCATAAAATGATAAGAAAAGTACATAAATATGATCTTGTCAAGAAAAAACTCTTTGTCCTTCTTAGGGTCGGAATGCATATGCATCCCATTTACACCGTAAAGATGTCTTCATATCACCTTTTAAAGTGGGGACACTGCTCTATCCCCTTTACACCATAAGGATTTCTTCAAATCAAGTTTATGATGGGGATGCTGATCTATTCTCTTAACACCATAAGGATTTTTTCAAATCAACTTTTAAGGTGGGAATGTTGATCTTGTGATATAATGAACCTCTCAATTATGTGATGTCTAAGAATATATATATATATATATATATATATATATATATATGATCCTATGAAAAGATAGAAGAAGAGAAAAGGAGGAAAAGTTGACAAGAAATACAACAATCATGGACTCATTACTACAACGAAAAAAAGCATCAATTTTCTTTGTAAGGGTTTTATTTTATTCTTTTCACAAAAAGGATAAACATAAGATTATTCGGGAGCATGTGATTAAAAAAAGAAAGAAAGAAAATATGATTCATCAACCAAAGAAGCTATTTCTTGATGAATTAAATAAATATACATTCTTTTATTTTTTAGTCACTCTCATATGAAATACAAAGTACCCATGTGATTAAGAGAAAGAAAACATGATTCATCAACCAAAGAAGCTATTCCTTGATGAGTTAAATATATGTATGTTCTTTCTTTTAGTCACTTTCATATGAAATACAAAACACCTACGTGATTAAAAAAAAGGATGATCCATCAACCAAAGAAGCTATTTCTTGATGAATTAAATATATGTATATTTTTTCAGTCTAGAAAAAAGAGAGACTACAACAGAAACACACACAAAAAATATTACAGAAGTAGAAGAGAAAAAAGAACAAGACATAACACACAAAGAATAAAAAAATATGTACCTTATACTTTGATGCTCCACGTCTAGTCTCAAAGATTGTTTGCAGAGAGAAACTTCAAATTCATAAAAATCGATACTTAATACCCTTGTCACTATAGGAACTAATATATATGTGTATATATATATGTGCAGAATTGTTCTAAACATTCACAGCTGGTTGCTGTTTGTAACGGTACAGGCATGGTTTAAACCATGCCAGATTGGTTTAGCAAAGTTGGCCAAGGCCATGTGGCCGCGTAAGAAAGGGGAACATGTTTTTCCATTCAATTTTGCAAATGGGAGTAGATATTAAATTCATATTTAAATAATACTTCAAGTTCCGTCTTCGAAAAAGATAAATAGTAAGACAAGACTTGAAGTAGGGGGCATTTGTACTTATATAAAATTTATTAAAATATAAATTTTATAAAATGATTAAAATTATATTAAATTCAAAATATATTAGTTCAAAAAATAAATGTTATAGATTAATATAATTGGGTTAATTAATTAAAATTCAATAAAATATGAATTTAAATAAAAGTCCAAATTCATTTATTTTGGCTACAAAAGATCACCCACTTCTTTGGGCCCAATATCCCTTCATCGAAGAGGCCACTTGCGCCACGTGTCGGATGACGTGGCATGCCAAGTCAAACAAAGAAGACAATAGGATCACGCCATGTGTCAAAATGACATGGCATTCCTGTCTAAATTAAAGGCCAATAAATATGCGCCACATGTGCAAGCAATGTGTCTCAACCAATCGAATATCACTATATCACTTGAAAGGAGTCTTATTCTTATCACTTTTCCTGTGCTATGTCACCTTAAATTTGATTGGCCAGAAGAAAGCCTGATTCCATCATGACTCAAGGAAACTTAGTATTATCACTTTTCCTGCTTCATGTCACATTAAATCTGATTGGCGGAAGAAAGTTTGATTCTATCATGAATCCTCTATTCTACAACTATATAAATGGGTCCTCATAATTTAGAATTCACTTCAAGAATTCTAACAAGAAGACAGAGAGAGCTCGTGGATCAAATGTGCAGATTTCTCTACAAGCAACAAGAATTCAAGAAATCAAGAAATTAAGCATTCAAGTTCAAGAACGCATCAAGATCAAGACTACCGGATTCAAGAACAAGCCCAAAAGCCCTTGGATTCAAGTATAAGTCAAGATAAAATTCAAGGACAAATCCATATCAATGACCAAGTTCAAGATCATCAAATCCGTATATCAAGATCAAGGCCACCGAATTCAAGATCAAGCTTAAAAGCCCTTGAATTCAAGTACAGGTCAAGATCAAATCTATCAAGTTTTTCAAGATTCAAGAACAAGCTAAAGAACCCTTGAATTCATATTTGAAAAGGCGAATCATAGGATTCATAGAGATTATAGAACTCACTCCTTGAATAAAATACTACGACTGTAGCAATATTTTTCATTCCTTGTATAATATTTTCTAAAACGCGAATTTTATAATCATACAGCTATGAATTGGATCTTCCACTAAACCATACTTTGGATCTTCAATTTTTGCTTCCAAGTCAAGTATGAGGTTTCCATATTTCTCTCCTAAGTTCTTCACTTTCTTACTAAAGGTTTTTGTTCGATTCTTGATCATGTGCTCCTTTCTTTCACAAATCTCAGTGACAGTCTCAGAGATATTCTCCTACACGTGGCACAGTTCCCGCAAATTGAGGCTCCTCATGTCTTCCCCTGTTCCCTACCTTATATCTCTTGTTAGTTTGTTGTTATTATAGTTCACTCTCTTCCAAGTTTTCTTAAATTTTCTCATAGTGTGTGCTCCAAATATCAACTTCAAGTGTACTATGATACTGATCTATCATCTTTTTTGTTGTAGTATTGGAAATACCATTTCTTCTCATGGAGTAAGTGACCTACCTGTTTGTCGAGTTTTCAATCTTTCCACGACCTATTTTAGAGGAAGTAATTGCAATGGAGATGAATCTGATGATAAAAGAGGCTTCTACATTATGAAGTATGTTGATAGGCAAAATTGGAGCTTTATTCAACCAAAAAAGAAAAAGCAAATATGAAATATGTGGTTTGGCTAGGACGGTGGTATTATCATAAATTTAGATATGCAACTCTTCTTTAGAGTTTAGGCAATAGTAAGTTCTTGTTTATGAAATAAAGATTTGTTGAAATTCTTGTATATGATAGTATTGAAACTTTTAAAATGCGTGTCGCCATAGGACATGAAAATCTGATTTCAACATATGAGAGTGAATGCTGCACAAGCTACCAAAGGTGTTCAATAGATTAACATTGTAGGTTTTAATTTTGTCCAAGGAAATAAGACATGAAAAGCAAAGTTAATAATCTTGTATTTCTAGAGTGCACATATTGATTGCAATGAAGACGTGATTCGAAGTTCCTTTCGAGCAATTGTAGCTATATATCATATCAGGTAAGTGTCTTTAGTGTCCTTTGAAATTATATACACTTTTGTGGATATGTGTCTTGAATCAAGAATAATATAGGTGGGAACCTTCTTATGATATTTAATGCAGAAAAGCTGTAATGACTAGTCTGCATTTAGTGGTCATAATATTTTTGGAGTCCAAATTCCCCGTACTGACAGGTTGTGCAGTAATAGAATCATCTGGTACAATGAAGATCAACGTAACCAATGTTTGAGTTAGATAAGTTAATTTTAATATCTTCAAATTGAATTTTGTATTACTGCTTTTGTTATAATCTATTTTTATATGCTACCTTTTAAAGGTTTTTGGGCATGGACTCTCTCTCGGTGCATGTTAGCCTAACGTGTGTCTGCCATGGGTAAGAGGGCTAGAGCTCCATCATTGAATCTTATCATGACTAAGGAAGATCACAAAAGTATGGCAGCAACTCAGCATGACAAAAAATCCAATCAATTGAAGCAAAAGGCAGCACAGATCAATGAAACAGTAACCCCAATATCAGTGCAAGGTGGATCAACTTCAAAAACATAATTCTATTATCTAGATCTGTAATAAGAGAATCAATGAAGGAAGTAGAACTAGCAAGCCCAAATTACCAAATCAAGGCATAACAAATATGGGAGGACATTGCAGTAAAGTCTGCAAATACTTGGAGATGATAGATGTAGCAGAGACAAATAGTTCAGTGTAGGGTAGCTTTTACATAGGAAAGGAACAACTAAGGAGAAGCTAAAAAAGAATGCTTTAAATGGGATTCGAACCTTAAGCATGAGGGTTCATTTAAAAGGAGACTTATCACTATGCTAAATTTTTTTTATTATTTAGGAGGTTCATGTTTAATATATATACAAAAATATAGAAAATTTATCTTATATATATAGTGTAATTTGTCACCAAGGGGGTTCGGATACTCCCTCCCCCCTCCCTAGGTCCGTCCCTGAATACAGGCCCAATTAATACAGGCCCACGATAATTATAGTTGAACCGACATGTATAGTTTAGTGTATGTAGCTTTATTTAGTAGTTGATATATTTTTGGTTCCTTTTGAGATGTATCAGAACATTATTCAATAATATGAGATATTTTTCTCTCACTCTATCTTTCTCACGGACATAGAACTAGGGTTTCCACCATGGATAATCATCAAGTTTCTCTTCATTTCTTCATAGTTTAACATATCTTCCATGTTTGTCCTCTTTGCAGGATACTTCATTCATTGATTCGTTCTTTTTTCTTTTTAATCATGTAGGATTTATGATTACAATATTTTTTGTCATTGCTCTTTTTGTTTGTTATCTTGATATTATATGTCCTTTTAGTGTTTCCCCTGTAAAACATTTACTATGTCACTTGCCTATTTTTGTATTCTTATGATTAACTCTTCTAACAATTTATAAAAAGATTATTCTGCTTCACGAATTTCAAGAGGATCAATTTGGTTTTAATTATTCAATTTATAAGTTCCACCATTTAGCAACACTAATATTAAGAGGAAACATTAAGATTTATTGCAACCAACTAGCATTTCTGAAAACAGAATCATGCACAAATCAAGTGCTGAAACAAACAAAGCAATCTTTACATGAATTCAACAATTTAGCAAACAAGAGATTCTGAGAACATGCTCATTATGCAAGAAGTTGAATCTTGATCTTTTGTAACATCCCTACAATATCTTTCGTGTTTATCCTTCTTGCCGAAGATTCAGCACAACAATCTAATGTCACTTTCATGATTGATGTCATAGTGTATAGCTCCTTCTCTAAGCGATTGCTTGGTGTTACCAGGTTGGCATCCACAACATCCATTACTGCCTCTGGAGTTGAATAACTCACCCACTGCTTCAAGCTAACATCTCCTTCAAACTCATTAGGCTTTCTCTTAGTAAATGTTTCCAACAACATGATCCCTTAACTATAGACATCACATTTTATTGACACCAATCCATCCAGTCCATACTCTAAAGTCAGACAATAAATTTGAAGAAGTAATAAATGTTTTCGTGGGTAAAAGAAGAAGAGGAAAAATAAATGTACAAATTAGCAGAAACAAAAAATCATACCTGGTGAATATAGCCCAATGTTGCTAAGGTTTTAGTGCATATATCATGCTGATCTTCACCAAGCAGGTTTGAAATACCAAAGTCGCTTAAGTGGGCAGCCATATCCTCTTCTAGCAAGACATTACTAGGCTTTAAATCACAGTGAATCACGGGTAACAAGCACCCATGATGTAGATATTCCAATGCACATGCCACATCTATCATAATGCTTAATATCTGCCCGATGTCCAAGAAGTAGTTGTGTGAATACAAATACTTCTCAAGACTTCCATTTGGCATAAACTCGAGCACTAAAGCCTTAAAATCAAGGTTGGAATATCTAGTGATAACTTTTATGGGATTCCTATGTCGAAGGTTGCACAAAACTTTACATTCTGTATCAAAACTCTTGAATGCTGCTTCTAGTTGCAGGTTAAACATTTTAACTGCAATACAAGTTCCACTTCTGAGAATGCCTTTGTAAAAAGAGCAAAAACGTCCAAAACAAATCAGATTACTCTCGCTAAATAAATCAGTTGCTTGGAGCAGTTCATACTATGGAATTCTTTCTCTTGTTACACTAGGCAATGAATCAGCTAGTTGATGAGCACTCTTTCCTCTTCTGTACCTTATCCATAAGAACACCAAGGTGATACGAACAAATACAAGTGCAATCCCCAGCGCAAAAAATAAAACAAGCATTTTTCCCTATTTGATTTGTGCTTTGATGAAGTGGGGGCATGGCGGGACACTGAACCTTGAAGAACCACACAAAGCTTCATTGTCGATGAAAAATTTACTCGAGAGGTTCTTGAAAGGACCTCCTGAGGGAATTTCAGCATACAACTTGTAGATAGAAATATTGAAATACTTCAGGTTTTGAAGTTTCTCCAAATACATAGGGATGATTCCTAATATGTTATTATGAGAAAGGTCCAAGAATTCTGTCATGACTCGGACCTAGGGCCTAGCCATGACCGGCGAATGGGGAACCTGAAGGAACCCCAAACAAGCCTCTTTGCATATCATTACACATCCTTGGTCGCGAAAGCTATTAAAATGTCAATAAGAGAAGATACATGTAAAAGGGGAAAAAGGGCTAAGGGACTTCATTCTTACTATAACAACAATAAGCAAGAGAGCTAAGACTCATAGCATGATTACACCACATGTCCAATAACACCTCTACTACATAGATAAGAGCAGGGTCCAAGACAAGCAATCAGGCTCACCCTCACTGTCATAAGTATACAATAAATGAAAGAGAGTCTTAATATAACATAAGAGAGTAGTCATTGTCCCCAGAATGGAGGACTCACCAAAGGCTAACTTGAACAATCCGTCTTGCCACATGAAGAATCAATAGGAGCCCCAGTTCCTACAGGGTAACATCATGTAGGCATAGAGTATGCATTAGCACATTTGAATGTATTAAGAATATGGGATGCAATGCAACAAGAGATAGACATCATAATAAAAATGCATAATAATAATAAGCAATGAATAGCATAATAACAATATGACATCTATGAATGATGCATGAAGTAAAACATGATTACAATTTATTAAACTCATACAGATCATAATATATAAGTGTGGGAAGGGACCTCAACTGACATAGCATAAGACCAAGCGAACTACAACTGAGAATCCTGATGTCAACCCTACACCGGAAGAAAGGAGAAGTTACTTGCCAAGGTAAGCCTCCTAATGCCTAAGTAGATCCACTAAGCCTTTTGTGAATCAGGTACTCGCCTCTAGCTCTTGGACTCGGGTACTAGCCACAAGCCCGGACTTGGGTACTCACCTTAAGACCTCATATTTAGGGTACTCACATCTTAGAGATTTGGGGACTCATCTCTAATCCCTTCAGCTACGGTGACACGTAGTTCTAGGACTTGGAGACTCGCCTCTAGTCCACTCGATGCTAAGTCTAATCCTACGAAATATATATAAGATAATTATACTTTAATAACTTGCAATAAACATAGAAACATGGCACGAGTAGCTCTTAACATCATTGACCTCATATGGTGAGCTTAACTTCAATAATAAGAATAGACCATCATCAACATTATCCTTTCATTATCATCAAACATCAAAGGCTCACAAGAGGTATAATCTTAGAAAGGGGCTTAATCCGGCCCTACAACATGATCAACATTTTCATGACGTAAACACATCTTTAGAAAGCTCATAATCATTATAGAGTCACTTGAATCATAACTCAACCAATAGATCATCAAAACTTAAAGAATCATCAAAAAGTCATTTTATCAAACACTTGGTGGGTGTGTAATGGAGATAAAAGATCATGAAATATAGAGATGAAATTATGCAAGAAAATCCATTGTAAATCCATCAATCAACACCTTGCAACACCCTCAAGACGTACACATCAAAACCCCTCATTAAATCTAACTTTAGATCCAAGATTTAAAGCTCAAAACGTGCTAAGACAACCATACTATCATGAACAAAAACCATTGTGCAGTAAATTTCTCAATATACAAGACCCATATGTAAAATCAACTTTAAATGATGCATTATTAATTAAAAGAGGGTTTAGGCACCATGGGTGGAAGGACCCAATGGTTCAACACCATATACCTTACTTTGGAAAACCCTTGAAAAATATTGAAGATGGAGACTTAAATCTTGAATAAGATCTTTGATGAAATACTTAAGATTGGTCTTGAGTTTAGGACTTGAATTTAGGATGAAATATGAGTCTAAATGTTTGAGTGAATATTGGGGAATGTTTAAGATGATATAAGAGTGAAATAAGGCTAAGTATATGTATTTTAAAGTGTGGGAACCCTTAGGACCAAGACTTACTGCTCTTGGACAGAAAAACTAAAAAAAAGCACAAAAAAACACAGGGCGTGTTGTGGAGGCGACGCGAAAACCCCACTGGAATCTGCATTTTCTACACGAACGAGTTTTACGAAAATGAGCATAAATCCTTCATCCGAACTCGGAATGAGGTGAAATAAAGTGCATTAGAAAGCTAATTCAAAGATCTTTAAGATGGTAGTTGTGGCCACCTAGTACTTTGTATGCTAAGAGATACGCCCCTTCAAATTTGACCCTCCTAAATAGCGTTCTTTGCGATTTTTGAATTTTGATATGGTTGCTTTAAAATTCGGGTTAGACCCATTTCCCACTCAATTTGACCCCCTAAACAAGGATATGAAGTTGGATTTTCGAATTAACAAATGGATTTTAGATATATGAAAATCACGATTCCTGGTACACCGAGGCACATTTTCGGAAACTTTTTGGGGTCGCCGCAATGTCTCACCCTTGGGAACATTCGTCCCCGAATGTCAAAGAAACGTACAAGAGAAGAATAATCATAAGGATATCAGCCCCAACAAGAAAGCAACAATACACTTTAAAACACCATTCTAAAAATCCCAACAAAGGTGTAAAATCATCATAAACTTGCCAACTTAAACATGAATGCATATGAATGACATAGGGGCTGAAACATGAGACTTGGAATCATAAAAGGGGCTTAACGTGTCATCATAAGCTCGAATAGAATGAAAAAATACGAGTACTGCTTTTCCATGCACACACCGGCTTCCCGAGAGACACAAACAAATAGACTACTCTTCTAAAGGGCCTTGAAGAACACTACACCATTATCAATCAACTTCTCCACTCATTCATCCAACACCTCCACCAGAACCTCCTTCTAAGCCAACTTATCCTTCACCTCACCCATAACTTCAAGGAGTTCTATAGCACTAGGGTCACCAACACATCCCCTCAACCTAGAAGCATGACGAACCAGATAAACCATACCCCTACCATAGGCAATCCCCAACTTATGCAACCTTAACAACCTCCCTCTACAATCTATAAGGATTCACAATCCTAAACTCAATTGTCAACCTTAAATACACCTAACCCACTTGGTAGCATAACTGTCATCTACCCCTTAGGAGACAACCTCAACTCTATCATCTTCTCACCCAAGATTTTCAACTCTAATAAGGTGGAATTGAGGCCTTGCTTAATCTAAATCTCCGCAACTAATAAAGATTTGGATCCATCAAGAACTCTATACTACCATGCTCAACTTCCTCCAACCTAATCCCTCAATCTATACAAACAATGGACCGCTCAAGTCACCTCTTTGCCACTATCATCAACACATGCTAGGCTACTTAAGGCATCAATCACAACACTAGCCTTACTCGGAAAGCTAATGCACACTCATATCATAACCTTCAAAGAATTCTAACCACCTTCTTGCTATCCACAATGAACACTCACCATATTTAGCAAACAACCTCTCTTCCTCTAAGACTTGCAACACTACCCCCAAATGATTCACAAGCTCTAAACAAATCAATACATCATCACTAGAGGTCACCACAATCATATCAAGGTAGGGTTTTAAGACCCTATTCTAGAGACTCATAAACATCGCCAATGCATAAATCAACCAAATAACTCCACCACTACCAATAATGCTCACTTGGGCACCAAGATCAAACAAAACATCAACCTTAGTGAAGTGACTAACCCATTGTAATTGACCAAATAGATCAACCATCCTCAACTATCATATTACAACCTTACGGGTTCTACACTTATTAGAAACACGCTATGCAAGTAGCCCAAACTACCCCAACACCTCCAACACATCAAGCTAAGTTCAACCAAGATCACAAGGCAAGACTCCTATGCAATGAGAACAAAGGCAACCCTTAGAGATCAATTGAACCTTAAGACAAGAATGAACCTACCTCTTTTGCTACCACTTGAGAACACTCAAAGACAGGTTCATTAGGGAATCGAAAACTAGTTGTACGGTCGTACTATCCATGGAGACACAACACGCAAGCAACTACTCCATCCCAAGTATCACATCAAAACCACCACACCAATTCCAACAAGTCACGAGGCAAGACCTAATGCAATATGAACATGGATCAACACTTGTGGACTTTCTAGCAACCATATACTCAACCAAGAGATAGACACTAAAGCGTCAAATAACAACTCGGGACACACAATAAGCCCACTAGCAACCAAAATAATAGTGAAGGAAATAATGAAACTCAGATTCATCAAAATCAAAATCTTCAACTTACGTTCGAAGCACCATGCCAAGCCTAGTGACTCCTAGAAGGGTATGGTTGAGAATGCCGACGACTATCCATATGTTTCTTGGGGACCCACAAACAATTTCAGATCTTATGATCCATTCCGCTACATCCAAAGCATGCACCCGATTCGGTTAAGTAATTTCCCGGGTGGCATTTTCCACACTTGTTGCACCTAGGAGGAGCTTGTCCATCAATACCTTCACCTAAATTCTTGGGGCTGCCCACTCTGCTCTTGACAATCCTCTCATTTGGAGCATGGTCAGACTCAAGATCTTGGAAGCTACCCTCAAATCGAGCCCTCTTGGACCCCTCACTTCTCCTCTTCCTCAACTTTTTCCCTTCTAATTGTTCGGCATATGTCATCAATCGGGACAAGTCCATGTCACTAATCAACGAAGCGGACTGGCATTCCTCACTCACCAAATTGGAGACACCCATCACGAACTTAGTCATCCTAATCCTCCGATTGACCACCAATTGAGGAGCATATTTGGATAGTTGGGTGAACTTGAGGGCATACTCCCTCTCACTCATAACACCTTGTTTCAAGTTCATGAACTCTATCAATTTAGCTTCACTAAGCTCAAGTTGGAAGAACCGATTAAGAAAGGCCACTTTGAACTCCTCCCATAGAACCACATTGTCAACCGCCTTCTCTCTCTTCCATTGGTCAAACCATATTTGTGCCACCTATTTGAGTTGATAAGCCACTAACTCCGCCTTTTCATATCGCCCAACACCCATGATAGACAAAATCTTGTCAATCTCATCAATGAACTCTTGTAGATCTTCATCCACCTTTGACCCATAGAACACCGGAGGACTCATCCTCATAAATACCCTTATCCTAGCTCCCGGGGTAGTAGCATGAGGGGCTTGGGCCCCTTGGTTGGCTTGATTGGCTACAATTTGTGCAAGCATAGTGACAGCACCCCAGAACCCATAATGAGTCGGTTGTTCCTCGGGAGAGTAGGGTATTCTTCCTCTTTTATTAGGCATGACCTAGCATAACATTGAATAATAGTTAAGGAAAACTTACTCCAACTCTATAGCACGACTTAGAACATGAAGAATGGAAACTTTTCCTAAACGTCTCATAGCCTCCTACTAATAGTTGTAGTGCACAACACAAGCATGGATAAGACTCTAATCGATGTGGTGTGTTAGACTCCGAGGATCTATCAACCTAGTATTCTGATACCATCTTTGTCACGACCCAGACCTAGGTCCTAGTCATGACCAGGTTCCCCTAAAAAAAAGTCTCTTTGCATATCATTACGCATCTTTGGTAGTGGAAGCAATTAAAATGTTAATAAGAGAAGATATATATAAAAGGGGAAAAAAGGCTAAGGGACTTCATTGATACCATAACAACAATAAGTAAGAAAGTCAAGACTCATAGCACGATTAACCACATTTCCAACAACACCTCTACTACATAGATAAGAGCGGGGACCAAGACAAGCAACCCGGGCTCACCCACATGGTCATAAATATACAATAAATGAAAGAGAGTTTAATACATAACATAAGAAAGTAGTCATTTGTCCCCAGAATGGAAGACTCACCAAAGGCTAACTTGAACAATCTGTCTTGCCATAAGAAGAATCAACAGGAGCCCCAGTTCCTACATGGTAACATTATGTAGGTATAGAATATGCGTTAGTATATTTAAATTTACAAAGTATGTGAGATGCAATGTAACAAGAGATAGGCATCATAACCAAAATACATAATAATAATAATAATCAATGAATAGCATAATAACAATATGACATCTATGAATGATGCGTGAAGTAAAACATGATTATAATTCATTCAACATATATAGATTGTAATACATAAGTGTGGGAAGAGACCTCAATCGATATAACATAAGACCAAGCGAGCTACAACTCAAAATCTCGATGTCAATCAAACACCGAAAGAAAGGGGGAAGTTACTTGCCAAGGTAAACCTCTTAATGCCTAAGTAGATCCACTAAGCCTTTTGTGAACCGGGTACTCGCCTCTAGTTCTTGGACTCGGGTACTTGCCACAAGCCCGGACTCGGGTACTTGCCTCAAGACCTTATATTTAGGGTATTCGCCTCTTAGAGATTTGGGGACTAACCTCTAATCTCTTCACCTATGGTGGCACAGTGTTCTAGGACTTAGGGACTCGCTTCTAGTCCATTCATTGCTAAGTCTAATCCTACGGAATATATATAAGATAATCATACTTTAATAACTTGCAATAAACATAAAAATATGGCACGAATAGGTCTTAACATCATTGACCTCTTATGATGAGCTTAATTTCAATCATAAGAATAGATAATCATCAACATTATCCTTTCATTATCATCTAACATGAAACGCTCACAAGAGGTATAATCTTAGAAAATGGGCTTAATTCGGCCCTACAACATAATCAACATTTTCAAGATTTAAACACATCTTTAGAAAGCTCATAATTATTATAGAGTCACTTGAATCATAACTCGACCAATAGATCATCAAAACTTAAAGAATCATCAAAAAGTCATTTTTATCAAACACTTGGCAGGTGTGTAATGGGGGTAAAAGACCATGAAATATAGAGATGAAATCATGCAAGAAAATCCATTGTAAATCCATCAATCAACACCTTGCAATACCCTCAAGACGTACACATCAAAATCTCTCATTAAATCCAATATTATATCCAAGATTTAGAGCTCAAAACATGCTAAAACAATCATACTTTCATGAAAAAAAACTACTGTGTAGTAAATTTCTCAATATACAATACCCACATGTAAAATCAACTTTAAATCATGCATTATTAAGTAAAAAAGGGGTTTAGGCACCATGGGTGGAAGGACCCAATGGTTCAACACCACATACCTTGACTTTAGAGAATCCTTGGAAATGATTGGAGATGGAGACTTGAAGCTTGAATGAGATCCTTAAGATTGGTCTTGAATTTGGGACTTGAATTTAGGGTAAAATATGAGTCTAAATGTTTGAGTGAGTATTGGGGAGTGTTTAGAATGATATAAGGGTGAAATAAGGCTAAATATATGTATTTTCAAGTGTGGAAACCCTTAGGCCCAAGACTTACAAATCTTGGACCGCAAAAATTATAATAGGCACAAAAAACACAGGGGCGCGTCGCGCAAGCGATGCGAAAACCCCCACTAGAATCTGCATTTTCTACACAAACGAGTTTTATGAAAATGAGCATAAATCCTTCATCCAAATTCTGAATGAGGTGAAATGAAGTGCGTTGGAAAGTTAATTCAAAAGGCTTTAAATTAGTAAGTCATGGACCACCTAGTTCTTTGTATGCTAAGAGATATGCGCCTTCAAAATTAACCCTCTTAAATAGCGTTCTTTGAGATTTTCAGATTTTGATATAGTTGCTCTAAAATTCAGGTTAGACCTATTTCCCACTCATTTGACCCCTTAAATAAGAATATAAAGTCAGATTTTTAAAATAACAAATGAATTTTTAAATATATCGAAATCACGATTCCGGGTACTTCAAGCACATTATCGGAAACTTTTTAGGGTCGTTACAAATTCCAAACCTACCATGTTGCTCATCGAGTCAGGTATAGATCCTTGCAACATGTTGTGCCTCAAAGAAAGATGATCCAGATCCTGCAATCCTCCAATTTCACTAGGAATTCCATTTGAGAATTGATTCATTGATAGAACTATCAGTGTGGCTGCCTTTAAATTTCCAATTTCTGGAGGTAAGGAGCCAACCATTTCGTTTGACAACAAGTCAAGCACCACTAAAATTTTAAAATTTCCTAAGCTTATTGGCATATTGGAACTCAATTTATTGGAATCCAAATGTATCTCTCTGAGGGAAGTGACGTTCCCTAAGCAATTAGGAAGAGATCCTGAAAGTTGATTTTGTCCCAAATAAATTTCACCCAAATTCTGCAATTTACAAGTGTTATCTCCAATAAAACCTGTAAGCTTATTGCCCCGCAAGTTCAAGCGCTGAAGGTTTCTCATGTTTCCAATAAACGTGGGAATCGATCCAACCAAGTCGTTTCCAGAAAAATCAAGTAACAATAAGCTGCTTAAGTTCCTAACTTCATTAGGAATTTGCCCTTTGATTTTGCAACTGTAGGAAAAAAACTTTTCAAGAGATGTGGAAAGATTTCCTATTGACATTGTTAGCATGCCGTTTAGAGGGTTTGAAAATACAATGAGATTTTTTGAATTTTTGCAATTGGTTAAGGAAGTCATGAAGTTTAACGAGGAGTCACTGGTTAAATTTTTTTTCGCTAAGTTTAGGAACTGTAGATGAGTCAAATATCTAAGAGAATTGGGAATCATGTCACTGAGTTTGTTTCCTTAAAGATCTAGAATATTAAGTTTTAAACAATTGGAGATAGAATAAGGGATAGTCTCAACAAGATTGGTTAAGCCATTTAGAAAAAAACTTTCAATGTTGGGTATGATAGAACCTATGTTTGCTGGGATGGTTTCTGATAGATTATTCAATACTTAACCCTGAACTGTTGAAGGTCTACATTGCAAGTGAACCACTAAAACTATTAAGCCCAAGAGTAAGTTCCTCCAACTCATCCAGATTGCTTCTGTTTCGGTATTTCACCTGGCAACACATGAAGAAAGTGAGTTTAAACATTTTATTCAACCTAGTATACATAGTATTTTTTCAAATTTGAATACCTACCTCTAAGATTATTTTCACTAGAATATAGAAACTGCAGCTTGGTTAAGTTGCCAATCTCCCGTGGTAGGGATCCCTGGAGATGGTTGTTTGACGATGCAAAATATTGCAGGGAGGAGATATTGAATAAGGATATTGGGACAAAGCTGATATTATGGTTATCCTCTATGCCCAACGGCACCAAATTAACAAGATTCCCAATTTCTTGTGGAATTATTCCTGCAGTCAATGTATGATAAAGAAAAAATTGTGAAGCAAATGATGATGTATGTCATATCTCATCAAGTGTTACTGTTTTGCAATTATGGACCTTTTATTATTCTTTTTGTTCCATTTTCTATAAATTGTGGCGGGAAAACATGGATTTTAAGTTGATGTGCTTTAATTTAACTTGTGCAAGCCATTCGGGAAACATGTTACAATAAATATAGAGGCATAATCTGTTTTGAGGTTTTAAGATCAAACACCTAATTACTTGTGTAATTCTCAAAATTTTATATTCATGAATGCGGAGTACATGTGCAGAGCGCGTGCCTAAAGACTAGTTAGATAAAACATGCCAGTGAAATAGTTATATCCTAGAGCAAATGTCTGCAAGTTGCTCATCCTTCCAATTTCACTATGTATTGGTCCATCAAACTCATTATGTGACAACACAAGTAATTGAATCTCTGAGCAATTGGACAAGCTTGTAGGCATATGACTACAAAGCTTGTTTTATGATAGATAAAGCTCTTTGAGTATTGGGAGACCATTGCATAAATCATTGGAAAGATTTCCTGATAAGCTATTGCCTGAAAATGCAATGACTTCGAGCCTAGATATATTGAAAATAGTGAATGGTATAGAACCAGTTAGTTGATTGCGTTGTATGGATAACAAGTTCATGTAGTGAAGATTACCGACCCCTTCTGGAATGTTTCCTTGAAGTGAATTAAAAGATATGTCTAAAGTCTCCAACCTTGAGGCATTATGTAGTGATAGAGGAATAGAGCCTATGAGCTTGTTATCCCTCAAGTTTAATTCTCTAAGGTTTAAAAAACTTCTAATCACTTTTGGAATTGAATCTCAGATTCAAAGTTTCGAGTGTAGAAATATTAGAAAAGGAACAAGGGATGGAACCAGTGAAACTATTATTTCAATATAGAACTTGAAGTTTGTGTAAGAGCCATGTTGGAAAGATTCAAGGACTTCACTCTGTGATGACGAGAACCACAATTAACTCTTATCCAATGACAAACAGAAGCAGAGGTGGACCAACTTTCATCCAAAAAATAAAAAGGGTCCAAAATGATTTGGGATTTCAAAGAAAGAAAAGTTAATTTATTAGTGGTAATGTTTGTTTGGGCCAGAACATAGTTAAGCAACAAGAGTAGTGTTGAGAGAAAAAAAGTGAAGGCTTTCTCCACTAGTGCAAATATCAGTAGGAAAATGATATGTCTAATAACTTATCGTCTTGAGATTTTAAAGAGCAATAAAGTTTCATGTCATATCAATACCTATATCACCAAATCAACATTAGTCTTTCAGGTCTCACTTAAATATATGATCGAAGGCTTAATTCAATCAAAGTCTTGCTTTATTTTATGAGTGTTTAATTTGTTATAAAGAGTCTAATGTTCATATTTCAAGAATTTAGTCAAAAGTAGTTTCATTTATTAACTTACTAGTATTTCAAGAATTTAGTCAAAAGTATGTTTCATTTATTAACATACTAATATTTCCTCCATCTCAAAATAAGTGGAATATCATTTTAGAGATTTAACAAAAAGAAAATAATTTATCCATCCAATTTTATGTGGCATTATTTGACTTGACATGATGTTTGATAAAAAACGAAAGACTTTTAAAATTTATGATATGAATCAATATTTAGATGTATATGTGTTGTAAATCATTTTACTAAGGGTAAAAGAGAAATTTTGAAGTTAAAATGTTTCTAGTTATAGAAAGGTGACATTCTTTTCTAGACGTACTAAAAAGGAAAGTGTGTCACATAAAATGAGATGGAGACGGAGGGAGTGTGTTTTTTCAATTATGCGCTTATACTCCATCTTCTTAATAGAGTTAAATTTTTTAAAAAAATTTACTAAATAGGGATAATTTAGTAACTTACACATCATATATATTGATTTCTTAATATACATCATATTTGCTAAGATGACATTTATTTTGGGACAGAAGGAGTAGTAACAAAACTCAGGCAGGTGTTAACATATTAATTAGTAAAGTAATAATTGTTGTTCAGTGTTTAACAACCATCTTTAGTGCTTAGTTCACAACTAGATTATCGGTATGAAATATGAAGTACTTTATCTAAATAATCAGAAAGTATGAAATATGAAGTACTATTTTCCTCTATTGATTGTGGTCCACCGGTCAAAACTTATACTCCCTTTGTGTCATTTTATTTAGTACCATTTAATTTGGCATAGTGTGTTTAAAAAATAAAGTCTTTTAAAACTTATGCCTAAAATAATTTTATGATATTTGTGTCGTTGAAAATTATTTTATTTAAGGGTAAAAAGATAATTTCAAAATTAAATTGTTTCTATATATAGTAAGGTGATTTTATTTTTTTTATACAGACTAAAAAGAAAAATGTGTCACATAAAATGGAACAGATGAAATAGTTTCATAGGACTTCTAAACAAAAATGTGACAGCTCACTAAAAAAAAGTGCTGATTATTGAGGATTTAATAGGGATAATACAATGAAATCCCCAAGTAATTTGATTATTTGCGGATTTTCTGGTCAATTCAAGTTCGATAGAAAAACCTTCGCATGTAATCATTACTTGCGAATTTAGAAAATCTCTAGGTAATTTAGCTGCGAAAATAAATCCGCATGTATGTTATTTGCAGATTTATTTGCGATTAACAATCAAAATTCTGTAAGAATTAATTGGTAGAATTTCATATGAAAACGAATTTGCTTGCGGATTTTTATGGAAAAAATCCACAAGCTATTCCCATGAAGATCCCCAAGTAAAATTGAAGGAAATTTGGAGGTAAAAATTCCTAATTACCAAAATAAATTTTTTGCTGATATTTATGAAACTACCACAAAATGTTCCTACGAAATTACACCTAAGTAAATTCGCAAGAAAAATTTCATGAATATTTAGCATGTACATCCCCATGAAAATCTCCAACTAATAATTCACATGTAAATAAGTAAATACGTTTCATAAATTAGAGAAAAATCTATTCAAAACCTCCAATAATTTTAAAAACATCATCCAACACAAGTCTAATGTAGATCATTACAACTAATAATTAAAAAACATAATTTATAATATCCACATTAAGGATGTATGATTCTTAAATAGTCCAAAATAAAATATCCCAAGCTTGAATCCTCAAAAATAATACTAATCATTGTAGGTCAAAATCACTTTCATTCATGTTACTAGGGTCAGAATCACTTTCATTCCTGATGTTCAGGATCATCATCACTTTCATCCTCACCAGCTTAGTTGTCTTCTTGAGATGATCATTCATTTGAAGATGATCTCCTGTATACATACTTCTTTAACAAGTCTAATTCCTTCCTCATCCTCTTACTTTTCTGGCGCTCGCTCTGCAATTGAGCATATAAATCAACATTTGAAGAATTTACTTGAGAATTAACCATCTCATCAATTTCTTCTGGCAAGGTCAATATTGATTTCTTAGATGCCTTTACAGTTCGACCGAGCTAAGACCTTTGACTCTTCCTGTTTTCTTTCCACCAACAGATTGCACTTAGATATTCATTTCACTTAATTGAGAAGGTTGACTAGCTCAATTAGTTTCTCCTTCCACAACTGGTGCTCGTTGAGCAAACTAATATTTCTTGTTTCTTTCTTTCAAACTCATGTTACATAAGAATAAGCTACATCCAACCATATATAGTGACGATAGAAAATATATTATTAGCATAAACTTTAGTGAATTCTACTATCAATCTATCAAATATAAACACAAAAACCAATAATTTAAAATGATAATATGTATTAGCATATAAAATATCTTAAAGTCAAAAGTTAAAAGCGGTGATTTAGTTCATGAGAAAATTGTCATATAAAGCAAAGAGCATATATTAACACACAATATCTTAAGAAGTAATTTAGTCAGAAGAAAATCCACTACCCATTCATTTGCTCGCAGCTGTCACTCTAGAAATTTTTTTTAACTCATATTGTTACATTGAAGAGTTATTTTCTGTAGAACTATTCCGTTATGTGAATTTTTGTTCAGAATACATTTTTGGTGCGTGAACTTGTCAGGATGCTTCTCTTTCTATAAGGTCTTCCATCATTAATCAACCACACCACGGAAACTTTTCTTTCTGGATGTGGTTTATTTTTGGATTGTTGAAACCTCATCCAGAGACTGTCTGGCCCTATATTTTGGGAGTCTTTAATGGTATCTTCCGCAGTCTTGGGCATCTACTTCCAATATTTTAGCAATCTATTGGACAGGCTTGTTGCAGCCGTTTACTCAATTGATAGTTTCCTACCGGAAGAAGTGTACTCCTTTTCTTTGTTATTCTATACACTTCCTCCTATTTTAATGGAAGACTTCTAACACATTCCCCCCAAAATGAGGCCTTACACGGCACAGAGTCCTAAATAGTTGGACTTCAATGGAGTATCAGACACTGAGTGGGAAACAAAAAAATATTTTGGTAGCAAGCTATGTTTCTACTTTAACATAACTATGTCTTTATCTTTCATTACCAATGACTAAAATCACTATTTGACATTTTTTTTGAATGTTTTCAAGTTATTACATTTCGTTATGTAATCACTCACACTATAGTCTTGCTTTTGAATATAGGACAAGTAGAGGATAATAATTATTTCAAAAGTCATATCTAGTTAGGAAAAGATTACTATATAGGATACTAACTTTTTTCTCTGACTTTACTTTTGGATTTGGATTGCATAATCCAACTTTTTTAAGGTTGTTCTTGTTCCAACTGTCACTTGCTTAAATACTTAACATCAAAATGTTCATCTTCAGCTTTGACTTCATTAGCTTTGAATTTTGAGTTTGAATTTAAGAATTGTTAAGCTCGTGAGGAAAGGACGGAGTAATTGATGTTAATTTGGCTTGTCACATTTCTTGCTATTTTCATACGTTCCTAAGATTTATGAAAATAATAACTTTGTCATTTGCAAGATAGCAAGGAACTATAAAAGTAAGTGTAATGTAGATGAGAAGATCTTTTTAAAATAGTGAAGAAAATCTATGACAAAAATCAGAAAAGGAGAAGCGAATATCTAAGTCGAAGAGGATACTCCTTGAAAAGGGTTAAATTTTTGCCACTATCTGATTCTAGATTTAATCCATCACAGCTATTGAATTGTAAACTATGTGTGCAAATTAGAAATTACTCAAAAGACATCCAGGAAAGAAAAAATATGAAGAAAAAAGAAAAAAAACATTTGAACTACATTAATTTAAATATAGATAACACACCTGAGGCAAGAGCACAAACACACCTGCGAGAAGAAAACAGGCACTATGGCTTTCGACCTACATTGTTTCAATTGCAATCAATCTGTAGTTAACAGTCAGGATCGTGTAATTAACACTTTACTGATATCATCAATTGTGGTGATTTTGGTATCGAAGTCACGCATGAATATAATGGTCATAACTTTGCCACTATCTGATTCTAGATTTATCTCCTCAGCCATTGAATTGTAAAACTATATGCGCTAACTGAAGCACAAACATGCACAAAGCATTATGTTATGGAGTGAAATTACGTATTTTGTAGTTATATTTTTTGGGATTGTGGGTCGCACATGTGGACCGATCCAATCTAGTCTTAACCCGATCCGAGTATCTGGTTTTTATTTATGATAGTGCAGTTATTTAAATAACCATCTAATCTTATCTTGAAGGATAAGATGGATGGTTATCATCCATTGGGGAGGTGGTTGTAACCACCAACCATTTTCCTATTTTTATGGAAGGTGATTTGATTCCTAATGTGAGTGGGAAGAGGAAGTTACAGTGAGAAAATATATTGCAGACAAAAGTTAGTTAAAGTTTTGGACATAACTTGACTTTAGAAATTACTGTAAGATAAGAGTTGCAAAACTAGTGAAGGATTGACATCCTTAATTCATCAAAAACACACAAAAGACACTTGGTTTGTGAACTAAAATTCATATTTCTAGAGAAATGGAGCACGATCTGGGGTTGAATTCGTTGATGGCATAACAACGCTTGTGAAATTGTAAAAAGGGTACGGCCCATTGTCAAAGAACTTGAACCGACTCAACAAAACTATAATGACCCCAAAAAGTGCCCGTAAATGTGCCTCACAATGTTTGAAATTTTAAATTCTATATATCTCAAAATCCGTGCGCGATATCAAAAATTCGACTTCATATCCTTGTTCGGGGGGGCAAAACTAAGGGGAAAAGGGTCTAAACCCGATTTTAGAGAAATCGAATCACAATTTTAATTTTCCAAAATTTTAATTTTTAGAGACGATCCGCGACAGCACCGCGACGTGCAGCTGTTGCGGACATGTGTTAGTTTGGCCTCCGCGACAGGTTCGTGTCGTGGACTTGTGTATTTTGTTACCAGTGTTTTTTATCTCGATCCAAGACTTTTGGATCTTGGGCCTAAGTGTTTCCAAATGTGTTTTTACCTATACTTAGCCTTATTTCACCCTCATATCATACAAAGACATTCCCTAATATCCTCTCAAACCCTTAGACTCATACTTTACCCCAAATTCAAGTCCCAAAACTCAAAACCAATCTTAAGGATTTCTTCAAGGTTCTGCTTCAAGTCTCCATCTCCAATCTTCACTAAGTTCATCTCTAAGCTAAGGTATGTGGGTTTCTTTTACCCATGATACCCAAGCCTTCTTTTACTCGTATTGCATGATTTAAAGTTGATTTACAAATGGGTATTGCATATTATGAAATTCGCTGCACACTTGTTAAAGCTATGTAAAGTTGTGACTGTTTTGCTATGTTTTGAGTTATAAAGCTCGGATCTATTGTAAGATTTGATGAGGGATTTTGATGTATATGTCTTGAGGATGTTTCAAGGTGTTAATTAATGATTTTACAATGGATTTTATTTCATGATTTCATTCTTGAATTGCATGGTTTTATACTACCATTTCACACCCTTTATGTGTTTGATAAAATGTCCAAATGTGATTTCTTGAGGAGTTGAAGGTCCAAACCATGAGATATGACATGAATAACTATAAGATGGTGAAATGAGCTTATGTATATGGTATACTCTATATAAAGTGTTGTATTAGACCATACCCAATCCGAAGGGATAAGAGCTCGGGTAACCATGTTGGGGGTTTATACTTATCAACCGTGCGAGGGGTTTATACTTCGTCACCGTGTTGGTAAGGTATGATTACCATCAACCATGTGAAGGGTTTATACCCCACAACCACCAAAGGGTTTATACCTTGAATAGCTAGCTTGGTCTTTTCTACACATATGATATCTTATATGAGCATGAGTTACTTAAGCATGTTTTTCTTAAACATTGATCATACATGGCATATTGTATATTATGCCTATTGCTTAATATTATGCATTTTGACTATGATTCTTATCTATTGTTGCATTGCATCCTACATACTTAGTACATTAAATATACTAACACATACTTTATTCCTACATGATGTTACCATGTAGGACCCGGTGCCCAAGTTGATCATTCTCCTCTACATGGCTAGTTCGGTGCTATTCAAGCTAGTTGGTGAGTCTTCCACTTGGGGACCTTACAGTTTCTCTTATTATGTATTGAACACTCTTCTTTACTTTCTATTTAGACATTGAGGGTGAGTCCGGTTGCTTTGTCTTGGCCCCCACTCTTATCTATATAGTAGAGGTGTTGTTGAACATGCTATGTATCTACGATATGAGCCTTGACTCTTATCCCTTTATTACGATGTTGTGCAAGCTTTCCTCTTAGTCCCATTGCCCCTATTTCTACTCTTTTATGTCATTTAAATGCTTCCATGACCAATTATGTGTAATGATAATTTAAGAGGCTTGTTTGGGGACCCTTCGGGCTCCCCATTCGCCGTGTCACATCTAGGCCCTATTTTGGATCGTGACAAAAACTGGGCAAAAATAACATTGTAGCGCGCCCTTGGCGCGTCGTGCCAGGTGCGCGGATGCACACTAGAAATCACATTTTTATGATTTTCAAATTTTGATATGGTTGCTCTTAGGGTAAGACCATTTCCCACTCAATTTGACTCCTTGAACAAGAATATGAAGTCAGATATTTGATATCACGTACGAATTTTGAGATATATAGAAATTACAATTTTGGGCACTTCTGAGGCACATTCTCGAGTAATTTTTGGGATCGTTTCAGAGATGTCCATGGCCTATCATGGCACTATTCTAGACTATTGAGTAGAGGCTTCATAGACAGTTGAGTAAAGTACTTTGAGGAGTTTCTTGTATCTAAACTATCTTTATTGAAACTATGATACAGTTGAGCTATGCATTTTATTTGCTTTCTTATATGTGATGACTTTATATTTGAGTTAGTCTTCTGTTGTCGATTCGATATGACGATGAGGCCAAGTGATTCTCTCAGGGGCTAGCAATAGTCTCTGAGTGGCGGCCATGCCAAGGGTATCCTCTTGAGGCGTGACATGATCCCTGCTTCTTCATTGTGTAAGACCCTGAAACGTCAAAATTGAACTTTTCAATTGAATACCCTTTGACTTTTACTTTTTCTTGAAATTTCGATTGGTGTTGCTACTTTAGCATGTTACTAATAATCATGTATGATTCAGCAATGCGGTGCATGTCTAGGAAAACAATTGGTTTTAAATCGATAGATTCGAGTAGAAAGGGAAGATTATAAAAATTGAAATTGAATATGAACTAGAGTTCACCTCTTAAAGAAGATGAGGGATAAGATGATTAACTACTAGAGTAGTTAAAGTCAAGGGTATTGTGAATGTAGATATCTTCATGTTGATAGCGACTTCTGCATGAACATGATTGAATTCCTATAAAAGGCTTATAAGACCTTGAAGGCAAGCCTTTATGCTCACAGGTCGCACGAACCATTTGCCGTATGAATTGTGTGTTAGGCTGATGTAATATTTAGTCGGGTCTTGTCCGCCATGTGCAAAGTGGGAGATATAATATTTTTGGGATCTTGGGTCGCACATGTGAACCGACCCGATCCAATCTTAACCTAACCCGAGTATCTGGTTTTTATTTATGGTAGTGCAGTTATTTAAATAACTATCCAATCTTATCCTGAAGGATAAGACTGGATAGTTATCATCCATTGAGGAGGTGGTTGTAACACCAATCACATCCCTATTTTTAGGGAAGTTGATTTGATTCCTAATGTGAGCGGAATGAGAAAGTTATAGAGAGAAAATATATTGCAGACAAAAATCAGTTAAAGTTTTGAACATAACTTGACTTTAGAAACTACTGTAAGATAAGAGTTGCAAAACTAGTGAAGGATTGACATCCTTAATTCATCAAAAACACACAAAAGACACTTGGTTTGTAAACTGCAATCTGTGTTCCTAGAGAAATGGAGCGTGATCTGGGGCTGAATTCGTTGGTAGCATAACAACACTTGTGAAATCATCAAAAAGTTATGACTCGTTATTCTTGCCTCGATAATTTTGCTTAGTGACAATATTGTGCCTTTTACGGTAGACAAAGAAAATATCACTTTCAAATTTATTTTTATATATTTAGAGAGAGAGAGAGAGAGAGAAAGAGAGAGAGAGAGAGAGAGAGAGAGAGAGAGAGAGAGATTTTAGGTCAAATTTTGAGAAGATTGTAGCAATATAGAGGCGCTAGAGGAGATCTTTTTTGTTGGGAATAGGACACTTAATCCATATAGAGCAGAGTTTAAGGGTTTATAATTGGTGACCAATCGAGGGACTCCTCATTCAATCTCGGAAGGTCCAAGAACTAAAGTTGGATTACCATTTTACCCATACACTAAATTAAATATCTATTTAATTTCATATTAAATAATAATATATAAATTATTTTTTGGTTGTAAGT
>JAABOM020061928.1:0-10622 GCA_011800125.2 Solanum clarkiae
GTACTCACAAAAAGTAACTTAAAACACATATATTTATATAATTTTTTAAGAAAAGAATTAAATATCACTCTTTTGTCATACGTCACTACTTCCTTCCTTGTAATGTAGTGTGCATCAAAACTTGAATTGACATTTAACCAACTCGTTTACTTACTTTTACCCAAAATTCTGTTCTTATTCAATTTGGTATACTGGAAAGTGAAAGAGTTAGGATATACTATGAATTATGAATAGATGTAATATTATTTATTAAATAATAATTTATCATATATGTATTTTCAAGTTATATATTATATGATTTGTTGTATAGAATTTAAATTTAGATATAGGAGATTATATCATAGGCTTTTATAAGCTAAAAGTTATAATTCATAATCGTAGATGGAAATTTGAACAAACTATCAGAGAGATTGTAGCATGAGATCAAATGTAATTTATCTTAATTATCAGAGACAGATTCATGATTTAGAGTTTGTAGGTGCCAAGTCGCTAGACTCATCGATAATATAAACTTAAGTTCAGATTGAGTTATTCATCTTTTTGACCTATATGACCTGCCTCAGTATAAGCTTTTATTCCAACTCAAACCTCGGAATTCGTTTGGACTCCAAATTGTACAAATCAAACTTGTATTTATACCAGAAATGGCGATCCGAACTCAATGAAAAAAATCAAAATTCGACTTCGAGGCCTCAACGACACAGTTACCAATGCAACTCAATTAAACTAGTTTGAAACTTGAAATACCAAAACTTCCCTTGGATACTCCAAAAATTATAACGAGACTATTTCTAGCATTAGTTTGACCATCTGAAACTACTCAAATTGTCGAAATTTCGATCCAAACTTTGGATGTTTACTAAAGTCATAACTTGGTTCTGGAAACAACTAAAACACAAACTTTGGGTCCAAAAATTTCATTTTAACTTTGAATTTAGTTTTGCAAGTTCTCATAGACCAGTTTTGACATTTTGGAGCTGATGAAATTGACAGAATCAAATTCTAATACTTGAAACTTGAAATGACTCCAAAACTCAATTTTTTTCAAACTTAAGCTTTCACCAAAAAATTCTTTTGCAAAATTCTATTTTTTTACCAGATTTTAGAATTTCAACTCAACTTTTTTTTTTAAAAAATCAAAATTTACATTCCATTATTAGCAAAACGTTACAAACAAAATTAGGTCACCCCAATTCATTGTCCGACAAACAAAACAAAATAAATGGCTTGTCCCAAACCGAAGCAAGCCCAAAAATCATATGCTATGTAAAAAAAAAAGTCAAAGTTGTAGGGTTTCCTAGGTTTCCTATTTTTCCCCCTTCATTCTATCTTAGTTCTTTCCTTCTATCTCAGCAATATTTACTCCCTCGGTGAATTTCACCTTCTTCCATCTGCTTCTTTGGGTCTATACCATCAAGATGCCTTGCTTCTAGGAGATGTTCTGATATATAGGATCCGTAATTTATGACTGTTGATGATCCTCCTAGCTTTGATGTCCAGATTTTTAGAGTATGTGAATGTGACATTTCCTTTATCAATTGCTCTGTTTGTTAAAAATCAGCTAATTGATTCCCCTCCTTTAGTATATGCTGAAAATCATGAATACTCATGTGCATACACTCTTTGATTTCCTGTACAATGTCTGCAATCATCCATGGTACGTATGGTCCATGCACCCATCAATATTTTCCACAGTGTTAGAGAGTCTGTTTGAATAAAGACCTGAGTAGAATTGTTTCTCCTACAATGCCTCCATGCTTGTAGAATAGCTTTAGCTTCTGCAACAGTGTTTGTAGTTTCTTCAATTGTACCACACTCTACAAATATAATGTCTCCATTTTGATCCCTCAGACAGAATGCGCATGAACTAACCCCTGGATTGCCCCTTGAAGCCCCATCTGTATTATATTTGATCCACTGTTTGGAGGTACCTCCCATTTGATCATCAAAACCCGCAATTTGGGTTTATACTCTTTCAATTTCTGTGGTATTTCTGGCCAACTATTAGCTTGCTGGAACTATGGTCTTCTTATTTGAATCAATCTTAATACATTCCTTGTAATGTTGTGTATCACTTTTGTTAGAGAAGTGGTTTTCCATTCATGCTTCCTCCTGTTTCTTCTCATCCATAATTCCCTTATTATAAAGCTAGGAGTAGCTTTTAAATAGGGCTTCATGTCTTTTCTGACCCTTGTACTTAGCCATAGCATAATCACTTCTCTCAGATGTAGCCCATTCATTTGTAAGCTTGCAAAAGAACAAAAGTAGGAGCAAGTCCTATTACCAATAGGAGATTTCATAAACACATGTACCAGTGTTTCTTGGGCTTCTTCACAACACTAATATTTAGATTGTCCTTCAATGACCCATCTTCTCAAAGTATCATCTACTGATACTTTTTGTTTCCACAGCCTCTACATTAGGAATGCCATTTTGAATGGCACTTGTTTTGTCCAATTACTTTTGAAAATATTATTTTTATCCTCCTTGAGCCTGATGTAGTGCCACATAGATCTGACTATGAAGCAGTCATTAGCTTCTAACGTCCAACAGGGCTTATCTTCTCGCTTTTCTTCCCTAGGAGGTCTGATGTTATTGACAATATAATTAACAATATCTTACTGAAATAGCTCATTCAATAATTGGACATTCCACTCATCTCCTACAACAAGCTCTCTAACTATTGTCTGGTCCTTTATGGTTGTATCATCTTCATTACATATATTATATAAATCACCTAGATCAGTCCAGTTATCGTATCAAACCATTACATTTCCTCCATTTTCTCTCCACAACATTTGATGTTCTATGAGATCTCTTGCTATCAGCATTTTCTTCCACACTTAGATCCACCACACTAGGTTTCCAAATAATCTCATTAACATTCTTATTTCTGCAGTATTTGTTCTTCATGAATGCACTCCACGTAGAATCATTTACTCTAAAATTCCATAACAATTTACAAAACAAAAAAATAGAGATATCATGCATTGATCTAAAACCTAAACCCCCCTTCTATTTTAGGTAAGCATAGGTTGTTCTACCTTGTCCAGTTCCTTCCTTTGTCTCCAATGCAATTACTCTAGAAAAATTAGGTCATCATCCTTTGAATAAGATCCAGCACTCCTTTAGGAGGGTTCATGACTGATAAGCAATGAATTGGAGTGCTTTGAAGCACATGCTTGATTAGTACTACCCTGCCTCTATAAGAAAGTAGTTTACCTTTTCATCCTTGTAATTTTGACCAATTCTATTAATTATTTGCTGATAATATGGCTTTTGCTTTCTTTTATAAAAAATTGGGTATCCCAGATAAGTAAAGGGAATTCTTTTATCAATATTCCTAATGTCACTTGAGCCATAATTGCTTCTCGCTGTAACACATTTTGATGTAGATATATAGCACTTTTATCCTTATTAACCTTTTGCCTAGAGACATTCATACCTGTTCAAAGTTTTATTTATCAGCTGCATAGTTCTCACCTTTGCTTTGTATAAGATAATCATATCATCTATAAAGGCAAGGTGATTTAATTTCGGGCTACCCCTGGGCATGCCAAAAGTGTTAAAATTCTTTTTTTTTTTTTGCAAAAGACTATTTAATGCTCTTGACATTACCTTATCAGCTAGGATAAACAGAACTGGAGAAAGTGGGTCACCTTGCTTTAGTCCTCTTGAAGATTTAAAGAAACCTTTAGGTTGACCATTGATTAGGATGGAGTACCAATTGTTGCTGATCAACCTAAATACCATATTAATAAGCCTCTCACCAGAGCCAATTTTTCTCAACACCTTCATTAAATACAACAACTCAACTCTATCATAAGTTTTTATCATGTCAAGCTTGATCACTAGATTAGGAATTCTTCTTCTTTTTCTTATTTCTGCCACTATCTCTTGTACCATAAAAATGTTTTCTGTAATGCTCCTCCCTATAAAAATCCTGCCTTCTCCTGAGATACGATCAAAGGTAAAACCTTTTTGATCCTTTCATAAATAAATCTAGAGAAGACCTTATTCACAAAGTTACTAAGTTCAATAGGTCGTAAATCAGAAAAGGTATTCACCACCAGTTTCTTTGGTAAAAGTACCAAGTTTGTAAGGTGACAAACCTAGGAAATTCCTCACCACAAAAGAAAGCTCTTACCATATTGTATACATCATCTTTGATAATATCCCAAGATTCTTGAAATAAAGCACATGTCATCCCATCTGAACCTGCTGCGCTATCTTTGTTTAGCCCTATTACAACTTCTTTCACCTTTTCTAAGGTGGGTAGTGTCTGCATCTCTTCATTCATAGCTGCAGTAACTACACATGGAAGCTCTTCCATCATGTTGTAGTCCACACAATCATCTTGCTTTATGAATTGATTCTCATAAAAGGTCTTAACAACTTTTGCAATGTCTTCCTGATCTTCCAGCCAATTCCCTTCATCATCTTGAATACTTTTGACTTTCAATATTGCCCTTCTTTCTCTAACCATGGTATGAAAGAGTTTAGTGTTTCTTTTCCCATCCTTGAACAATTTCGTTCCTACCTTCTATTTTCAGAATTCCTCCTCCCTGACTAATTGCTTTCTCAGTTTAGCTCGAGTTTTGTGAAGTTTTGCTCTGTTTTCCTCAAATGGATTTATTTCAATCTCTATTTCCTTAACCTTGGTTACTTTTTCAAGAGTTATTATTTCTTGAAAAATGTTACCACAGGTTTCTTTACTCCATCTAGTCAAACCTTTCTTAACTTTCTTCAATTTATCATGAAATATGAGGAAAGGATTCCCTTTAAAGTCTGCTGTCCAATTGTCTTTAATCACCTCTTTATAAGATTCCTCCTTGATCCGAAAGTTAAGGAACTTGAATGGTCTAACCACATCTTCCTGGGCAATATCCACATATATTAACAATGGTGCATAATCAAAACCATTTCTCAGTAGATATTCGACCTTAATAACTGGAAAATCCTCCATCATTTTGTTATTGCATACTACCCTATCTATCCTCTTAAAGATACGTTGATCATCTGTTCTTCCATTCCACCAAGTATATTTGCTTCCTTGAAACCCAACATCCTCCAAATTAGACACATCAGTGCAGTGTGTAAAATCTCTAATTTCAGCTTAAGTGATAGGCAGACCCCTAAGCTTTTCTTCTTTATTACATATAACATTAAAATTTCCTCCAACAAGTCAAGGAATATTTTTCAATTCTGACAAGTTGTACAAGGATTCCCATAGGGGTAGCCTTTCAGCCTATGTATACTTTGCATACACTAAGGTTATGCATATATTAATTTCACATCCTTGATTAGACCGATATAATGTAAATTATTGCTCTTTATCGCTGATGATTTCCACCTCCAGTAATTCATCTACAAAAGCCCAGATTTGCCCATTGGTGTTAACAAAAGATTGGTTTAACCCTAACTTCCTTCGAAAAGTTCTCAGTTCCATTCTATCTTGAAATGGTTCCATCACGCCTACAAAGTAAAACTGATTTCTTTTTTAAAGATTAATTAGTCTAGTAAATGCCTTTTGGGTGTTTACTGATCTAATATTCCATATGAGGGTTTTCATAAGTATTTAGGATTCTTCATAATAGTCCTCTTTGATTGCCTTGATGCTGCCTGACTAGCAACCATACTTCCATCTCCACTAGCTAATTTTTTAGACTTTAAGAATTTATTTTTTAGCTTCCCCAAGTGGTTAGGAGATAAATCCTCTGGTATGGATGCACTTGTTATTGCCTGAGTCATCTCCACTTTCTCCCCCCTGTAACCTCTTTTTTATTAATCCCAATTCCTTTTTCCTCCTTGGATGGTGTATATTCCCTTTGGGTGATATCCTCATTACCACCATTATATACCACCACAGTGCCATAAAATGCTTTCTCCTCTTCCTCTTGTTCTTATTTCCCTATAGCATCAACATTGGCCATTGGATTCTGCTTATCTTTACCTACTTCTTCTTGTGGTTGTTTCTCCTTCTCATGAGATTACTTATTTATCATCTCCCCTATTGTGTTACTTTGTTGGACCTACTGGTCCCCAAAGGTATCGTTCACCCATTTTTTCGTGCTGACTAAATTCTGTTTTACTTCTTGCTGCTTCTTTTTGTCAGCTCTTTCATCTTCCCTAAGTGATTTATATTGATTACCACCCTCTAGATCCTCTACTTTCCCTTCTATGTGGCCGTACTTATCCCTTCAATACAAGTTCTTGGATCTCCTTAACCATTGCTGCCTATTTTGTCCATCGAAGGCTCTCCTGTTATCTTTGTTCCTTTCCTCTTTAGGCTTATTTTCTTTCTTTGGATCTGGTTCCTGTGTGTCCTCCTTCCCCTTGTTTTCTTCATACAATTCTGGATGTATAGCCCAACATGTATTCTCATCATGTCCTTGTAAGTAGCGTTCCTTGCAATACATCGGCATATGATGATATTGCACCTCGATCCATTTATTTCTTGTTTCCCCTGTATCATCATTTTCCTCCATGATTCTTACCTTTTGTGGAAATTTGGTCATAAGGTCTACTTTCACCTTTACCTTTGCACAATTTGGCTTTGTTTAATTTTTTGTTACCAAATCTACCATCAATGGTTTGCGTAGTGTTGCTGCAGTTAAAAAAATAGCTTTCTTGGCAAAAACATTACGCAGTAGATCTGGGAATGATATCCATATAAACCCTATTGTAGTCTCCACGTCTGGTTCAAACCATGTATCCCACTTCAGAGTTCTCATATGCCAATATCTCTCCCTCGGCTTCACAAGAAAGTTATTCATCGATAATAGATGCACAGAATCCTCAAAGCTAGTCAATCGAATCAATATATGCCTTGTATCAAGAACCTCAATGGTACCACTCACTCTTAAGTCTGTCATGCGCCAGACCTAGGGCCTAGACATGACCGGTGAATGGGAAACTCAAAGGAATCCCAAACAAGCCTCATAGCATATCATTACATATCCTTGGTCATGGAAATGATTAAAAAAATGGCAATAAAAGATAAGCATAAACAATTGGGACTAAGGGAGTGAGGGAGAAAGAGAGAATAGTACTTAAATATCATAGATGAGTCAATCTAAAGCATAATACATAACTTGTCCAACAACACCTCTAACTATGGAACTTAGCGGGGGCCAAGAGAAGCAACCGGGCTCACCCTCATAGTAATAACAGTAAGTATCCCAAAATATACAAATGTGATCTAAGCATAAACATGATAGAAGATAGATATTGTCTCTAGATATGAGGACTCACCAAAAGCTAAGTTGAACAATCTGTCTAGCCATGTGGAGGAGGAAGGTGACCAAATGGAGCTCCAGTTCCTACATGGTAATATCATGTAGGCATAAAGTATGTATTAGTACATTTGAATGTTCTAAGTATGTGGGATGCAATGCAACAAGAGATAGGCAACATGGTCAAAATACATAATAATAATCAATAGATAGCATAATAATAGCATGTCATGTATGATCAATGCTAAAGTAAAACATGCTTGCAATACATTCAATTTATATAGATCATAATACATAAGTGTGGGAAGAGACGATTAAACTATTAGTTGATCGTCACACCCTATCACCCTTGGTGATTGAGGTACAAACCCCGTCAATAGGTTGATAGATCATCGCACCCTACCACCCGTGGTGCCGGAGTACAAAACCCCCGATATATTGGTAGATTGTTGCGCCCTACCACCCGTGGTGCTGGAGAATGAACTTCTCGATAGGTTGGTGAATCGTCTCACCATACCACCCGTGGTACCAGAGTACAAACCCCTTGATAGGTTGATAGGTACAAACCCCAACAAGGTTGATGGATGGTCGCACCCTACCACCCGTGGTGCGGGAGTACAAACTCCCCAATAGGTTATCAAGGTATGAACCCCTTGACAAGGTTACCTGGAGCACAACTCCCGAGTAGGGCATGGTCACATTCCAATACTATATAGAGAATACTATATACATACATTCATTTCATCATCATTTCATCATCACAATATTATCGTATAGTCATTCAACTCATAAGACATGCATTGGACCTTTAATCCCTCAAGAAACTATAACCGGACATTTTATCAAATACTTAGAAGGTGTGCAATACTAGTGTAAAACCATACAATTTAATAGTGAAATCATGCTAGACTTCAATAGATACTTGATAACACCCTCAAATAACACTCTTCATTAATTCTCACATTACATCTTAGATTCATAGCCCAAAACATAGTAAAAACAGTCACAATTTCATAAATCCCAACAAAGTGTGCAGTGATTTTCATAATAAATAAGATCCATGAGTAAATCATCTTTAAATCATGCAAATTTAAGTAAAAGGAAGCTTGCGTATCATGGGTGAAAGGAATCCATGAAAGAAACCCACATACCTTATCTTTGGAGATGAACTTGATGAAGATTGGAGATAGAGACTTCAAGCTTGAGTGAAATCCTTAAGATTCATAAAGGGTTTTGAGACTTGAGTTTAGGAGTAAAAATATATGATTAAGTGTTTGAATGAGTATTGAAGAATGTTTAGATTAATATGAGGGTGAAAATAGCTAAGTGTAGGTATTTTCACATTTGGGAACACTTAGGCCCAAGACCCAAAAGCCTTCGACCGAGATAAAAAATCACTGGCAGAAAAATACATAGCTCCATATCTGGTCCGTGATGCATACCTCTTCATGAAGGCAAGATTTACACATGTTCGCGAAGGCTGTGCATCGTGGTATCATCGCGGATTGATTCTGGAAATTAAAAATTATGAAAAAAATGAAATGGCTAATCGTTTGCTCTTAAATCGGGGTTAGACCCCATTTTCCACTCAAAATGACCCTCTGAACAAGAATATGAAGTCAGATTTTTGATATCACACATGAATTTTGAGATGTATGAAAATTATGACTTCGGGCACTTCCGAGACATATTTTCGGGTATTTTTTTGTATCGTTACAGGTTCCACACTGACTTGAATCTACTTTCTCATTTTAGTAATGTTAGATTTTCCATATGAAAATTTTCCCATAATGGCATACTGAAGGTTCTCCTTTACAATTAATGAACACACTTCCGAAGATTTCTATGTAATGTTTGGTTCACCATGAAGCATAATAACTGGCTTGATTGAAACAGTTGGCACTATAGGTTGAATCACTTTTGGTTTGAACAAGATGGCATACGAAACTGGCATTTGATCTAGTGGTTCTGAACACACCTACAGTGGGCTAGTCCCACCGCCGGTGGTTGCGGCCATAAGCGCTGCCATTAGGCTTTCAATTTTACAATAATCCTCTATGCCAGTATACCCCAAATAATATGGATATTTAGAAAAATTTTGGAGTAATTAGATCTAGTGGACAGTTCGACAGTATTGATGGATCTAATGGGACAAATGATTATTAAGCGAGTTGGATTGAAAATACTACAGATCGGAGATGAAGCTTAATATCAAAAGTCTTACCAATAATCTTGTTACTGTAGCATCCAGAACATTCAAAAGGAACCCCAATAACCACCACAGTGGCCATTGTTGTCTTCCGGCACCGACAGAGGGTCGTCGAAGGCTGGCATTTGACGGTGGCGCTTGGGGAAGGAGTAGGCTAGTATGACAACGATCAAGATGGTGTTGTAGTTGCAGTTATGGTGTCTATAGATTTGGAAAGTGAATTAGAAATTGAAGTGTAGATTTGGAGTAGAAATCAGATTCGAGCCTTTGAACAAGGATTGTACCCTCACTAGTGTCTAGATCTCAAGGAAAGAACTTAGTTGTTATTGGATATGATCACTCTCGCCCATATTTACATGAAATGGATTGATGTGAAAAATCCATCGTCTCTTGATTGAAGAAAGACTGAATGGACCAAATTCACTTTTTTCCAACTCAACCAAAAATGACCTGAAGCAACTTTCAGATGAGACAAAACAGCGATTTAGCTGAAATTTTCAAAAATGACCTTCAGGGTCATTAAACATTCTTCCTCTTAATGATTCAAAAATATACCGTGTCCACTAATTCACTTAGTTGTAAAATAAAAAATTATCTCAATGAACATATTTGCAGCAATATTCAGAAATTTCATATATATACAATAGTATGTATATATTCTTGTATTTTCTTTTTTATTTTTTCTATCATATAGAAGCACTCGTTTCAACATGTCAATTTTTTGGCATTAAATGAAAGCTTGAGGATATTAAAGTCTTTAAAAAAAAATATTGCAAGACAAATTTGCTTATAAAAGTTGTAATTTTTTATTTTGTTGTTTGCACATCAGTAAGAACTCGTAAAAAAGTTCATCCTTTTTTAATTTAATTACAAATCTTTCCCTATCATTGAAGAATATAATGGGTTCCATATTTTGTTTGTCCTAAATGATATTAGTCTTTAAAAGATTTTGTAGGATAAACTTGCTTGAAAAAACTATATTTCTTGCTTTATTATTCCGACCTCAGCATAAGCTTTAAATAAAAGTCTATTTTTTAAAAAATTTAATTACAAACCATGTCCTCTTCATCGAAAAGTATGATGAATCTCACTTTTAAATTTACCATTATTTTCATACGATGTGGTCCTAGTCAAGAATAAGAAAAAGTGTTGTTAATGTTTTTTTAATCAACGGAAAA
>JAABOM020061929.1:0-10622 GCA_011800125.2 Solanum clarkiae
ATAAAAAAATAGAAATTAATAATAATTATAATAATAATAATAAAGGTAATTTAAAAAACAATAAACTAATTAATGAAGATATTTTGAAAAATCAAGAATATTAAAAAGATAAGAAATTATTTGGATAAAATTGAAAATAAATCCTTTTATTTTAAAAAATTTAAAAATACATATTTAATCAAATGACAATCCAAAAGAAATTATATGTTGGTCAAAATTGGGTGTCAAAGGAAATAAAGAGGGGAACTAATGATCATAGGATCATGGGTATAACGAACAATAGTGATTAAAAGGACTGAAAGTGTTCTCCTTTTATTTATTAAATTAAAACTATTGACCTCAGAAAGTTGATATTCTATTTAGAAAAATAAACTAAGAGGTATTTTGAGGACAATATCAATCTATGACTGAGATACCGACATTGATGAATCGAACCTATAGCGATGCCTCTCTCCTTGCCCGCCCATTACTATAGCGACCACAAGATGTCAATATTGAACTATTCAGATTAAAAGGAATGAAAGTGCACTTAGTATATTGATTAGATTAAAATTACCGACCTCTAGAAGTCGATACTCTATTTTAAAAAAAAGTTAATATAGTGACCTCAAAATGTCAGTATTAAACTGTTGTGATGAAAAGGAACGGAAAATATACTCCTTTTATTTATTAGATTAAAATTATCAAGCTTTGAAAGTTGATATTCTATTTTAAAAAGAATATCGACCACTGGAGGTCGATTCTAACAAAAATAATTAAATAGAATGAAATGTTAATTAAAATTCATTAAAAATATTTATTAAATTTTTTTATGAAATTGAAATAAAATAAAATATTATTTATTTATTTATTTATTCAATTCAATACCAAACAAATGAGGTTGGTTTTGATTGTATTTACTTTTTTTGAAAAAATTTCGAACCTTCGAAAGATGGTATATTATTTATGAAGTTGGTAATTTTGGAGAAAAAGTTAAGATATGGAGGGAAATTACTAGCCTGTGGTTATTAAAATAGAGGCCACAGACCTATTTAGGTTGAGAGTGCGGTCATGGAATATAAGATCATTTACTGGAAAATCCATAAAGCTAGTGAAGTGTCTTAAGAGGAGACATATTAATATAATGTGTGTCCAGGAGACCAAATGGGTAGGTACCAAAGTTTGGGATGTGATGGGTTTAAGTTATGGTACTCGGGTGGTTCTAGGGATAGAAATGGTGTAGGTATCCTAGTACATGAGGACCTTAGGGAATATGTGGTTGAGGTTAGGAGGTTTAATGATAGGATGATATCCATCAAACTTGTGTTTGGTAGGCATGTAGTAAATATAGGTAGTGCTTATGCCCCTTAAGCAGGCTTGGACGAGGAAGTCAAAAAGCTATTTTGGAAAGAGTTAGATGAGGTTGTGATAGGCATACCAAAGACAAAAAAATATTCATTGGGGGTGACTTTAATGGGTATATTGAGGCAACCACAAGCGGGTTTGAAGATGTCCATAGAGGCTTTGATTTTGGGGAGAGGAATAGAGGTGAAACGTCTCTCAAATTTTGCCAAAGCCTTTGAGTTAGTTATTGCTAACTCATGTTTCCCAAAGAGGGAAAACCACTTGATTACCTTTCGTAGTATGATAGCTAAGACTCAGATTAATTACTTACTTATCCGAAAGGATGATAGAGGCCTTTGTAAGAATTGCAAGGTTATTTCGAGTGAAAATATTTCCACTCAACATAGGCTTCTAGTGTTAAGAGAGATAAGAAGAAGAAGGTTGTTAATGCCCTATCGAGGATTAGATGGAGAGACCTGACTCCTGCCCTTTCATGAGAGATGGAAGAAAAGCTGAGTAGTTTAGAGGCTTGGAGCAGTGGCAAAGATGTGAAAAACATGTGGGACACTACTACTAGTTGCATTAGAAGTAGCCATCGAAGTACTAGATGTTTCGAGAGGGACATTTGGTAGACGTCAAGGCGATTAATGGTGGAATGATGAAGTCCAAGGCAAAGTGAAAGCTAAGAAGATTGCGTATATGAAATGGTTGGAGAGTAGAGATGAGGATGAAAAGTGAAGGCTTAAGGAGACCTATAAGTTGGCAAAGACAGAAGCGAAGATGGCAGTGACAAGTGCTAAGACGACAATGTTTGAGTGTCTATATGTGGAGCTAATTGATAAAAGCGGGGACAAGAGATTGTATAGGCTCGCTAAAAAGAGAGAAAGGAAAGTGCGCGACTTAGACCAAGTAAAGTGCATCAAGGATGAGGAAGGTGAGGTGTTGGTGCCTGAGTCTTCCATTAAGTTAAGGTGGAAAACACACTTTCACAAACTCTTAAACGAAAAAGGAGTGGTGATATCGAGTTGGGTGAGTTGGCAAACTCCGATAGTCACCAAAGTCTTGGTTATTGCAGGCGGTTCAGAGTTGAGGAGGTTAGACGGGCTATTAGTACGATGAAGAAAGGGAGGGCGATTGGACCCGATGAGATCCCTGTAGATTTTTGGAAGAACATGGTCAAGGATGGCATAGAATGGTTGACTAGACTGTTTAATGCTATCATGAGGACTGCCAAGATGCCTAATGAATGGAGGAGGAGTACAATGGTTCCATTGTACAAGAATAAGGGTAATATTCAAAATTGTAACAACTACAAGGGTATCAAGTTATTAAGCCACATTATGAAGGTCTGGGAGAGAGTGGTAGAGATGAGGGTAAGAAAAGTAGTTTCTATTTTAGAGAATTAATTTGGATTCATGTCGAGGAGATCGACTATTAAAGTAACTCATCTAGTTCAGAGATTAGTCGAGAAATATAAGGAAAGAAAGAAGGATTTTAATATGGTGTTCATTGATCTCGAGAAGGCCTATGACAAAGTCTCGAGGGATGTACTATGGAGGTGTCTAGAGATGAAAGGTATTCCAATGGTATATATTAGGATGATAAAAGACATGTGCAATAGAGACAAAACTCGGTTAAGAACGATGGGAGTGGACTCCGAGTATTTTCCTATAGAGATGAGACTTCACCAAGGATCTGCATTAAGCTTTTTTCTATTTGCCTTGCTGATAGATGAGCTGACGCGGCCGATTCAAGAGGAGGTTCCATGGTGCATGCTATTTGCTAAAAATATAGTACAAATTGATGAGGCTGGGGCTAAAGTTAATGATAGGTTGGAGGTGTCACGACCCAAACCTAGGGCGTAGACGCGACACGACGAATGTGGAACCTGAAGGAACCCCAAACAAGCCTCTTAACATATCAATCACACATCCTTGGTCGCGGAAGCAAAGTAACAACAACAAGAGATATAAATAGGGAAAATGGGACTAAGGGAAATCTTTGAATATCATAAAATATTCAAGAGTCAAGCTTATAGCATGAGTACATCAAATGTTCTAACAACACCTCTAACATAGATTGGAGCAGGGAGCCAAGACACTCTCCAGGCTCATCCTCATAATAACAAGTGTTCAACATGAAGAGATCTCAATATAGAAAGAGTAACAAGGATAGTGTCCTCGAACTTGAGGACTCACCAAAGCTTATCTTCAAAGTACCGAACTAGCCACACAGAGGATGATCTAGAGGTACTCCGGATGGTAATATTATGTAGGCATAAAATATACGTTAGTACATTTGAATGTACTAAGTAAGTAGGATGCAATGCAACAAGACATAAGCCAACATAGTCAAAATGCATAATCATAGGCAATGGATAGGTATAATATCAATATGACATGCATGATTAATGCTTGAAGTAAAACATGCTTATAAATCATATAATTTGCAAAATTTGTAATATATGTGTGGGAAGACATCATAATCAACATAGACTAAGCAAACTACTACTTGGAATCCAAGGCATGTCACACCCCTTGGAAGGTAATTGAGGTATCTACCCCACAACAAGGTGATTGTGCATGTTACCCCCCAACAAGGTGATCGAGGTATCCACCCCTCAACATGGTGATTGGGCATGTCACCCCCAACAAGATGGTCAAGGTTTCCACCCCTCAACATGGTGATTGGACATGTCACTCCCCAACAAGGTGGTCGAGGTATCCACTCCTCAACATGGTGATAGGACATGTCAACCCCCAACAAGGTAATTGAGGCATGTCACCCCCTTAACAAGGTGATTGTGCATGTCACCCCCCAATAATGTGTGCTTTATTTGCGATACTATAGATACTTTTCATGAATTCAATGCATACATTCAAACCCTTGATCTTCATATAGTCACTTAACTCGTAAACTATGTAATAAATCATCAATAACTTGTGAACCTTTGTCAAGACATTTTATCAAACACTTGGTGGGTTCATAATGCTTGTTCAAAATTATGCAATTCAAGAGTGAAATAATATGAGAAGACTCAATGTAAATCAACCCACCAACACTTCATAAAACCCTCATATAGGATACCTTGAAATCTATCATCAAACCTCATAATAAATCACAATTTCATAGCTCAAAACATGTATAGTCTCAATAGACAAAACCAACTCATAGTATAAGCTTGAAATAGATAGACATGCATAATCAATCAACATTTCATAAAACTCCAATATAATTTATAATCAAAATCCATAATAAGAGATACCATAGATGATACAACTTAAATACATACAATTTTCATAAAAAAAAAAGAGATTAGGTTCTATGGGTGAAAGGGCCCAATGGATGAAACTCACATACCTCAAACTTGGGTTTTCTTAAGATGAGCTTGAATAGAACTTGGAGCTTGAAGAGAATCCTTGAGTTACAAAGTTAGGCTTGAAGTCTTGGAAATTTGAATGAGATATTTGGTTAAGTTTTGGAGAGGTTTTTTAGAGGGTCTTGAGTGATAGTTGAAAAAAGGCTAAGTATAGATGTTTTCATGCATAAGTGGGCATGGGGCTATGGCCCAATGCCCTTGGCCGAGATAGAAAAATCAAGAAAAATAATACACTGGTCCATGCCCTTGATGCGATGCAAACTAGATGCGAAGTTCATTCGAACACTAATCTACGCCCCTGGCGCGTCGTGGCCAGGGCGCGGATGGCTACTTGAAATTGAAAATTAGAGAAAGTTATTTTTCACTACCTGTCCTCTATAATTTGGATTATACCCATTTCCCACTTAATTTTGCCCCCTGATCGAGAATATGAAGTTGATTTTTCGATATCACGCACAGATTTTGATATATATGGAAATTATGATTATGGAAATTTTCAAAGCATATTTTTGGGGCATTTCAATATATCCTCCTTGGGAACATTCATCCCCGAACGTCAAAAAAACGTGCATAAGAGAAGTAATCATGAAAACCTCAGCCCGACATGAATGCAACAAATACTTTTAAACATCATTCTCGAAAATCTCAACATGATTATGAAAAATCGGCATAAACTTGTCAACATAAACATGAATGCATGCAAAATGACATAAGGGCTGAAACTTAAGAATTGAAATCATATAGAGGACTTAAATTAGTACTTTCGACTTGAGTAGAGTGGAAGAGATATAGGTATAGCGTTCTCATGTCCACCTCGACTTCCTATTTGGCATTTTTAACTTGTTGGTTCCTCAAAAGGACCTTGATAGAAGCTACATCTTTGTTCCTCAATCTCTTCACTTGCCTATCCAAAATTGTCACCAGGACCTCCTTATAAGTTAAATTGTCTTCTACAACACCCACAACATCCAAGGGTACTATAGCACTTGGGCCACCCACACACTTTCTCAACATGGATACATGGAAGACAGATGAACCATATTCATCTCCTTAGGCAACTCCAACTCATATGCAACCTTACCAACCCTCCTCAAAACATAATAAGGACCCACAAATCTTGGGCTTAATTTACTTTTTTTGCCAAATCTAACCACACCTTTCATAGGTGAGACTTTCAAATAAACTCAACCACCAACTTTAAACTCAAGATCTCTTCTCCTCACATCGGAGTAGGACTTTTGTCTACTTTGGACTGTTTTCAATCTCTCTGTTATCAACCTCACCTTCTCCAAGGCTTCCATGACCAAATTCGGACCTAGCAAAGCCATTTCCTCACTTCAAACCACCCAAACAGGGATCTACAAAGCCTACCATAAAGAGCTTCAAAGGGAGCCATACCAATGCTTGAGTGGTAGCTATTGTTGTAAGCAAATTCAATGAGTGGAAGATATTCCTCCCAACTACCCTTAAACTCCAAAACACAAGCTATAAGCATATCCTCAAGAGTTTGGATAGTCCTCTTAGCTTGAGTATCCGTTTGAGGATGAAAGGTCGTGCTAAGCTTAACTTTTGTACCAAGACCTCTTTGGAAGGACCTCTAAAAGTGAGAAGTGAATGGAGCACCACGATCCGAAATAATAGACAAGGGCACCCAATGAAATCTAAGCAACTCATGTACATACAACTTGGTATAATCCTCGACCGGTAGGAAGTGAGCCGACTTTGTCATTCTATCTACAATAACCCAAATAGAGTCAAAATGTTTCCTAGTCTTAGGTAACCCAACCACGAACTCCATGTTGATCTCTTCCCACTTCCAAGTAGGAATATCTATATCTTGGGCTAGGCCACTCGACCTTTGATGTTCGGCTTCACTTGTTGGCAACTGTGACATCCGGATATGAACTTGACAATTTCTGTCTTCATATCACCCCACCAATACACTTCCCTCAAGTCTCTATACATCTTTGTAGAACTGGGGTGAATGAAATAGGATGAATTGTGGGCCTCCTTCAAGATCAATTCTTTCAAATCATCCACATTTGGCACACATAATCTACCTTGGTACCTAAGGTACCATCTTCCCCTTGGGAGAAAACCTCCACTTTACCAGCTCTCACCAAGGCTTTCAGCTCTAACAAGGTGGGGTCAAGATCTTGTTTTGCCTTTACCTCCTCAATCAAGGAAGACTTAGAACCATCAACAACCACTACACTACCATTATCAACTTCATCCAACCTAACCCTCAATCTAGCCAACCGGTGCACCTTTCTAGCCACTTTTTTGCCACCATCATCAACATGAGTTAGACTACCCATAGACACCCTATTTACAGCATCGACCACCACATTAGCTTTGCCGGGGTGATAATGTACACTCATATCATAATCCTTAAGGAGCTCTAACCACCTTCTTTGTCTCAAGTTAATATCTTTTTGGGTGAACACATATTAGAGATTTTTGTGATTGGTAAACACATCAACATGAACCCCATACAAGTAGTGACGCCAAATTTTCAAAGCAAATACCACGATCGCCAATTCAAGATCATGGGTGGGATAATTTTTCTCATGCACCTTACGTTGTTTAGAGGCATATGCTATCACCTTACCACTTTGCATCAAAACACACCCCAAACCAATTCTTGAGGCATCACAATATACAACAAATTCTCCCAACCCTTCCGATAGAGACTATATATAAGCAGATACAAGCTTAGCTTTCAAAGTTTGGAAACTCTTCTCACATTCATCGGTCCACACGAATTTTGCCTTCTTTTATGTCAACTTAGTCATAGGAGAAGCAATAGAATAGAAACCATTTACAAACCTCTGGTAATAACCCGTCAAACCCAAGAAACTTCTAATGTCTGATGGAGTCAAAGTTCTAGGCCAATTTCAAATCACCTCCATTTTCTTAGGATCCACCTTAATGCTATCACCCGACACCACATGCCCTAGAAAAGCAACCTCTTTCAACCAAAACTCACATTTTTCACATGTAGCATACAACCTCTCCTCCCTCAAGATTTGCAATACCACCCTCAAGTGATCCACATGCTCCTCCTCACTATGGGAATAAATCAAGATATCATCAATAAAAACCTCCACAAACAAGTCAAGGTAGGGTTTAAAGACCCTACTCATGAGATCCATAAATATAGCTGGAGCATTAGTCAACCCAAAAGACATAACCACAAACTCAAAGTACCCATACCTAGTCTGGAAAGCCGTCTTCGAAATGTCACACTCCCTTACTTTTACTTGGTGATACCCGGACCAAAGATCAATCTTAGAAAAGTGACTAGCCCTTTGAAGTTGATAAAAGAAGGTCATCAATCCTTGGTAGAGGGTACTTGTTCTTTATGATGACTCTATTAAGTTGTCGATGATCAATGCACATTCTAAGAGAACCATCCTTTTTCTTCACAAATAATACTGGTGCATCCTAAGATGACTTACTAGGCCTTATAAAACCCTTATCCAACAAATCCCTCAATTGCTCCTTCAACTCTTTCAACTTCGCCAGGGCCATACGGTAAGGAAGAAATAGAAATGGGTTGAGTATCGAGAAGGAGGTCTACACTAAAGTCTATTTCCCTTTCGGGAGGGACACTGGGAAGCTCATCAAGAAAGACATCAAGAAACTCATTAACAACCGGAATCGACTCAATAGGAATAAATTTGGACTCAACATCCCTAACCCTCACAAGATGATAGAGATAACCCTTAGAAATCAACTTTTGGGCTTTAAGACAAGAAATGGACCTACCCTTGACCACCACATCACGACTTTCCCACTCAAGGATGGACTTATTAGGGAATTGAAATTTAGCCCTATGGGTTCTACAATCAATAGAAGCATAATATGAATGCAACCAATCTATCGCAAGAATAATATAAAAATCCACCATATCTAACTCAACAAAAATCACAAGGCAAGATTTTATGCAATGTGAACATAAGACAATTTCTATAGACTCTTTTAGCAACAATGGACTCACCAATGGGGGTATACACTTCATAAGGTTCACACAACAATTTGGGACTAACATGAAGCTTTTTGGCAACAAAAGGAGTAAAAAAAGAAAGAGTGGCACCCGGGTCTATCAATGCATACACATCAAAATCAAAAGCCTTTAACATATCGATGACGACATCGGGCACCTCATCTACCCCTTATCTCCCTTGAAGAGCATAGAATCTATTTTGCCTTGGAGCACCCCCTTGTTGGTCTCCTCTTCCCTTTTGACTTGCATTTGCAACTTGGCCTTGTGGACAACCATCTCTATCTTTGTTTTGAGCAAGAGAACAATCAATCACCTTATGACCCACTTCTCCACAACCATAGCAAGCATTAGAGTTCTTCAAACATATACCATTATGGCTCCTACCACATCTTTGGCATATAGGGTTAGGTACCCCACCACCATCACCTTGGAATCTTGGGTGGTCATTAGCAATCCTTCTATTAGGAGCATTGGAAGACCCTTTCCCTTGGAACTTGTGGCCTCGAGGAAATCGCCACCCTTGGAATTTTGGAATCCACCTTCAAAATGAGCCCTCTTGGACTCACCACTTCTTCTCTTTCTAAGTTTTTCCCCCTCTAGTTGTTCGGCATATGTCATGAGGCGGGACAAATTTATATCACCTATTAGCATGGCGGTATGAGACTCTTCATTAACCAAGTTGGACATACCCAACACAAATTTGTTCATCCATGATCTCGGCTTGATAACCAATTGTGGGGAATACTTGGAGAGCTGGTTGAACTTGAGGGCATACTCTCTCACACTCATCAACCTTGCTTAAGGTTTATAAACTCCATCATTTTAGCCTCCCTTAGCTCGATAGGAAAGAATCAGTTGAGGAATGCGTCCTTGAACTCCTCCTAAGGAATAACATCATCCTCTCTCCTCTCCAACTTTCATTATGTAAACCAAATTTGAGCCACCCCTTTGAGTTGGTAGGCTGCCAACTCCGCCTTTTCCTCCGAGAATTGACCCCCATAATGGATAGCACCTTATACACCTCATCTATGAACTCTTGGGGATCATTATCTGTCTTGGATCCACAGAACTCCGGTGGGTTCATTCTAGTGAAATCCTTCACCCTAGAAGCCAGAGTGGGAGCATGAGGGGCTTGGACCCTTGGTGAATTTGGTTGGTCATAGCACGAGCCAACATTGTAATAGTATCCCGGAACTCATCTTGGGCTATCCCTCCACCTTAAGGAGCTTGTGGAGCAGGAGGGGCTGGTTTCTCCTCGAGTGTACGGGCTCTCCTTAGTCTACCTCTGGGAATCGGCATGATCTAAAATAGCGAAGAACATTCATTAAGGGAAAAGCCTTACACTCACAACTAAAGCACGATATAGATCATGAAGAAGCGAAACATTTCCTAAAACGCCTGAAAGCCTTCTATTCATAATTGTAGTGCGCTTCACAACCATGAATAAGACTCTAATCGACACGGTGTGTTGGATTCCGAGGACCATTAAGAACCTAGTGCTCTAATACCAAGTTCGTCACGACCCAACCCTAGGGCCTATGCGTGACTCGATGAATGTAGAACCCAAATGCAAAATATATAATACATGTGTGGGAAGATCATAATCAACATAGACCAAGTGAACTACTACTTAGAATCTAAGGCATGTCACCCCTTTGGAAGGTGATTGAGGTATCCACCCCTCAACAAAGTGATTGGGCATGTCACCCCAACAAGGTGATCGAGGTATCCACCCCTCAACATGGTGATTGGGCATGTCACCCCTTAATAAGGTGGTCGAGGTATCCACCCCTCAACATGGTGATTGGGCATGCCACCCCCCAATAAGGTGGTCAAGGTATCCACCCCTCAACATGGTGATTGGGCATTTCACCCCCCCCACAACAATGTTATTAAGGCATGTCACCCCCT
>JAABOM020061930.1:0-10621 GCA_011800125.2 Solanum clarkiae
ATATGATACTCAAAAACTTGGCTCTGTACTTGGTTCAACTCAATTAAATATGCAATATAAATAAAGGAATACTTTAATAAAGAAATGCTAAATCTCAATATGCAGAATAATAATCTTTACTTCTTGAGGAGTTTCTCTAACCGACAACCATCACTATGAGCTTCGTGATGATACAACGTCTTGCCCACATTGCCAGAGCCATCTCGTACTTTACCGGGGTAGGGGATGAAGAACTAGGGGAGTGGATCCATCCCAAAACTGGGCTAACTCAGTAGCTAATGAGGAATGTACCTTGGTACAATCCTATGTTATGCTGGCTACATAGTTTATGAGTTCAAATAATTAATTCTACTTTCACTCATATCGGTGCTCAATACTACTCCCAAAAATAATTTTTATATATCTCATAACTTTAAAGAATATGAATTCTCAAAATCTGGTCTTCTGAGGACTTAGCCCAACTTTAACTTTTCTTAAACTTTTCTTGACTTGTCTTAAACTTTTCTTTATCCGAAAATACTATTGTTACAAGTGTCTTAAAACATAACTTTATTACTCAGCTATCTTTCAAGTACAAAGATTTAAATATTTCTTAAAACTTAGCTCAAAACTGTCTGAAATCATAGGCTTCTTGCTCCTCTATTCATAAAACACTCATAAAAATACTTTTTTTCTGGAGTTTAAAGTAAGGTATCAAGCTTCATAAATTTCTATAGAAATTTAGGGTTTGACTAATCAAACACTTAAACATAGCATCTTAACTCGAGACTCTAATGAAATAGAAGAATTTTGATAATTCTCATACTTTTCTCCAAAATTAGCATAAGCAAGAAAATTGTTCAAAATAAAGAAATCTTGTTGTAAACTACTAACTTGATATCTGGAGAAACTAGTAATTACGTAATGAAAAAATAATATATAAAAATTTTTGTTGGCGTTACATACCTGGAAAGAGAATTCTTGAAGAGTTAGAGAGATTCTTGAGCCCTACTACGTTCTTGATTTTTCTTACGCTTGAATTATCTTGGGAGGATTTCTTTGAAAGAATGGAAGTGTTTTTTCTGCGTGAAGGACTTAAATTATACTTAAATCCGACTAGTTTATGATTATGGGGTGTGTGAAAGGTCGAAACTATCCTTTCCCAACTAAAAGAAAAAAAACAGTCCGAATATATACTGGTGCGCGTCGCGCACCAGTGTAATATGACTGGTTTTGCAAATTTTCAAACTTCCTCGAAGTTTCGAAAAAAAACAAAGTTTGATTCCACGTCTCTAGCGTGCGCGAAAGGGGCGCGAAAAGTTCACTGTTTTGAAAATTTTTAGAAAAAATTAATTTGACTCTGTCGCGTTAAAATCGAGTCGAGACCATTTTCCGAATCAGTTTGCGCACTGATCACAATTCGGTCTCATGTTTGCAAACGGAGCATGGTAGACGCATTACGTGCAAGGTCAATTCTAGGGATAGTTTAGTCTTTTCACCAGGTGTTACGATAAATTTAGTAAGTTTAGTCTTTTCACCGGGTGTTACGATAAATTTAGTCTTTCTAAATATATTTATTTTTAGTTATTAAATAAAAAATAAATATCACAATAATAGTATGATAATAATAACAATTATTATTATTTTAAAAAAAGTCTTATTTTTTATATTTCCTTTCAACATTATCAATGATTTATTTTGTAACTTTATCAACAATCTATTATAATTTTATCTAAAAAATATTATCATATTTTTTATATTATAATGTTTACACTTAATTTTCACTTCTTTATGGGAATTTTCGTTTGCATATTGTTTGAATTACACTTTTAATTAAAAAAAATTAATTTAATAGGCATGTTTAAAACTATTTTTTCATGGGAGGTTGTCAAAATTTTTATACTGAATATTTATGTTGTGACAATAAATTTTAATTAAATGAATATATAAAAAATAAATTTATTTTTTTAAAAGAAAAAAAGAAAAGAAAATTATATAGTAATAATAGTAACAGTAGTATATAGTAGTAACTAGGGGTGGTGTGCCCATGCTGAGCACGGGTCCAATCTCACAACATATATTAAATTCATTGTAACTAATGAAATTTATATTAAATTAAATAAAAGATTTTTTTTATACACATTATAAGCACAATATATTTTTAAATACTTAAAAAATATTTGTAGCTTTTTTGCCTAGAGAATTTGAAACTCAGAAACGTTGGCAAGTGATAAATTGAAGTTTTTTTTATTGAACTGGGTGATTAGTTCACTATTTGGAAGTGGATAGTGAAACAGTGATGTTGCATTATGGGGTTATAAAACTTCACTTAATCAGCTAGCATGGTATTAGAAATTGGAGTTCCCGAGGTGGAAGGTCTCTGAATATTCAACAAGGTCCTATTGGGGTAACGGTTAACGAGCTGCAAGTTGTACACCCCACAATTAGGCCACACGGGGGTGCCTTTATCTTCCTTCTTATTCAAAATCCCAGCACCCATTTCCATTCAGCTGCACTACACATAGAGCTCTCTAGCTACTAATAAAAATATTTAAAAGAGAAGAAAGAAACTGAGGAATTAAATGTTGTGTTATTTAAAAGAGAAGGAAGAAACTGAGGAAATTAAATGTTGTGTTGCATTTAGAAGAATTTACAGCTAAAGCAGATTGAGATAAACAAATATGTTGAGCCCTATTAAATAGATTAAAGGGAGTTTCAATTTTTAACCATGAAGTACAAAAGGCTGCAACAGTTCAAAATAGAAAATATCAGTAATACCCTTAAAGTAGTTGGTCATGAAATAGACTATTTTGATCATTAAAAAAACAATATAATCTTTAAAGCTTTTAAAGTATAAATTCAGCAATACAAGAAATAAATGAAATTGCAGGAATGTCCAAACCCAAGGCAACCAGAGAGCTCAACTCTCTCTTCTATCTAAGATATAAGAAGAGAAGAGATAGTGTACTTGTACTAGTAGCAGCAACATCAAAGTAATAAAATTTTTTAAAAAAAATTAACAAACAAAAGAAAGAAAGAAATATTAAAAAAGAGAAAAGGAGTAAAACAAGTAAGGAAGAAAATAAAATATTTTATTAATTTTAAATATTTCTCTCAATTTTATTATAGTGGTTATAAAACGCCTTGTATTTAAAATATTAAAGATAAGGAAGAACAATAAAAGATCTTTTAATTCAAAACTAAATGAAATTTAAATTAGACTAGGATTCGTCCTTAGTTTCTCTTATATATACTCCCATAATGATATTTAATATTAAACTTTATTCTCTTCCTTTTTATTGATCAATAGCTTTATGACGTATTTATTTAATATAATTTTGATTTTCTTTTTTTAACGCGTGTTACTATTTTCATTTTTATGTCAGATTAGTAATGGTCATATTATAGGTTGATTTTTTTGTTATTACATACGAACTTGAATTGAAGTAAGTATGATTTTTTTATTCTAATTTTATTTATTCGTTTTATATAAAAATAAATGCATTTGATTACGTATATAATAAATAAAATATTTTCTTTTATTGAAAAGTTTTATCAAGCATTTTAACTTTTTAAATGTTATATCATTTTTGTATTACTATTTTATCAAAATAAGTTCACATATCATTTTGTATGTTTTGTGATGATCTATTTATTAATTTGATGTCGCAAGCAATTTTTGATAAAATCAAAAAGATTGAGCAACTGGCAATTTAGCAGCTTTAGCACATATGAATTTTTTTTGTTCATATTATTTTATATTATTTGTATAGATGATAATCTATTTATTTAATATGATATTTTAAAATTTTTGAAAGAAGACCAAAAAATTGAGTAATTGGTAACACAATAATTTTTGTCTAATAAAAAATTATTTATTGTTTAATGACCTATAAAGATGTTTTATTTAGATTCATTTGCGTACGTAATTAATTTTGGATGGTATTTAAGTGTTATTTACTATTTGAATGCTTACATTTTTTATTTTATTTTTTTATATTTTTGCCTTTAATTGAAGTTTGAGTTGACAAATTCAATTTTTAACAGATCCGATTACATCATACAATGACTAATGTATTGTTATTATTGTACTGGAGTGCGTGGGGGTCAGGATGGGTGAATTGATTTATGTTTTAATTTATTTTGACAAAAACAGTATTGCTTTATTCATTTAAGTGTCCATAATTTGTATTTCATGAATATGTTTGTTTTTGTTGCAGATGTTACACGATGCAATTATATTATACTAGTAAAATATATTTAAATATATTTAATTATTTTTATACTTTTATTCGTATGATTAAATTTAAAATAAGATATTTTATTCGTTTTAATTTATTTGTATTTTTTTTAGTTCATCCAAAAAGGAATGTCTAAAATTTAACTTTTCATATGACATGTTACCACAAAGGTAAAATTTTTTTTCTATATTTGAGTCAAATAATTTGACATATATTTAAGTTAAGATTATATAAATTTTGTTACTTTTTTGGTCAAATTAAATAGAAAGAATTAATTAAAATGGAGATAATATTTTGTTTGGTTAAAAAGTTAATCAAGCATTAACCCATAAATATTTTTTTTGCATTGATTTTTTTCACAGATAGATTTGTTTATATGTTTTTTTTTAAAAGTTTAAGTTACAAATTATTACAACCTATAGTATATTTTATATTAATCTTAAGTAATAGCTGGACAGGAACGGACATCATAAAAGATACTCAACTCAAACATCAACTGATCTCGGTCATCGACTCAACTCAAGAGACTCAACTCGAAAAGTAAGGAACTCAATCATCACAATAGGATACTGCCATAACCTATCTGGGAGTTTCTCTAACCGACAACCATCACCTATGAGCCGATGATGATACAACAAAGTGATGCCGTTGCCACACCCATCCAGTACCTTGCCGGGGTAAAGGACATTACATCGGTGGATCCATAATAAATAACAACAAGTCCTCTTTTAGGACAAAGGAAACATTCGATTTTATGGTTCAATCCTCTCCTATGCTAGCCACGTAGTTATTGAGTTTGAGCTGTTATCTATTGTTACTCAATTCGATGCTCATATTCCTCCCAAGACTCAACATGCTCACAAAACCTCAATCATCTTGATTACTCATCTAACTAGTGTCATTGGACATTGTTAACTAAATTCATTACATCAATCATCAACTCTTGGATTAGGATCATTATCTTGGTATTAATTTCATGACCTTTAAGACTCTAGGAACATCAAGGTTCATCGACATCATCATTAGCACTCTCATATCAGGATAACAATCACAGTTATATGCACATTCATATAGTCAAGGCTCTAGACTCATCTCCTAAGTTCATTCTTGCAAGTTTTAGTAAATGAAATCTAGGGTTTATGATCAATACAGACATTCAAAATCATTTGTTCAAGAAAGCAAGTTTATAGAAATTCATCAATTTTGCGAGCAAGCAAAAATAGGTTAAACATTATAGAATTTTTCAAAAGACATGCAATCATGTGAACCATGTTATCATAACTCATCCTATCACAATTATGTGGCACATGGGAGAACAATGTCATGCTTTAGATCAACCTTACATACTTGGAATGAAGGATAACTGTCACGCTCTGAGAGGGTACCGTAGACGTAACCGACACCTATAGACTATTGCTAATTCTCAAGTGAACCACTTGGCCACATCACATTCATTCAATCAACAATCTTATTAATCAGCGGAAGATAAAAGAGAATAAATAAGCACATCTCTTCTTCTAGTCTCAAAATAATAATATAATGAAAGACTAGTAGAAAGAAACTAGCTCACAAATCTCAACATCAATATCCGACTCTAATCTATGAAGCCTCTATATATCAAGTGGTGCCAAAGACAGACCCATGCCTACCTCAATCAAAATAAAGATAATAAATCTAACTCTAAAGCAAGATGAAATAAATATAATGAATCTTTCGAAGTAGGGGGGGGGGCTCAAATCCACTGAACGTTTCAAATCCTCAACAATGCGCCTGTTGATGGTCTCCAGATCTGGTATCTACATCATGAAATGATGCAGTCCCGGAGGAGGACGTGAGTACGTGGAATGTACTGGTATGTAAAATAGCTGAGTGAAACCGAAACAGGTAGAATAATATAGAAATAATATCAACTCAATGTAGAAATCAATCAACATATCAAATGTCTTTCTAAAGAAAGAATAAAGAGTAAACAAGTGACCCGTCGACCAACCAACTCATCAATCAAATCAGACTCATCTCAAAGGAACTCAACTCAACTCATCTTATCACATCTCATCTCATCTCATCTCTACTCAGATTACTCAGTTTAGGAACTTTTTAGAAGTTTCTCTTATCCAATAACAATCACTTATGAGCCAGTGATTGTAAAACAATCACGCTGATGTTGCCATAGCCGTTCTGTACTTGCCAGGTAGAGAACGAATTGAAACTACATGGATAAGTCCAAATGGAGACAACAGATAATAAGTCCTCTATTGATTTCAGGGACTTCTAATCAGAGGGGATCTCATCATAAGATGATGGGAATGGCCCTGATCCTCACCTACACTTGGCTACATAGTTTGACGAGTGCGGGTTGGTTTAACTCTTACTTTTCCGGTGCTTGATACTCCTCCCATGACTCAATGCTTATAAAACAATCCATCTAATCAAACTATCTCAATCGTCTCAATCAGCCTCATGGAGGCACAATCTTTGAATCAATCTCATAGAGACTCTACTCATCTCATGAATCAACACTCGACCAACAACTTAAGGATTAGAACAATCATTAGGGAACAATCGAATAGACCAATCTTTAGAGTTTGTTTATGGAGACTCGAGGAGCTATCAAGTTCTACTAACTCATCATCATTCTCACCTCATAATCACAATCACAATCAATTATTCTCATTCAGGGCTCTAAACTCAATCCCTATATTCTTTCATGCAATCTTTAAGAAAATAAATAAATAGGGTTTGTGCAATAATTCATGTAAAATATTTAGTTCAAGAAGAGAGTTTATGATGATCATCAATATATGAAAGTACACATAAAAATTATAACTTCTTAAGAAATTAATCAAGAAATCATATATGTAGACTCAAGAACCTTCAACTCTCATCTTCAAACCATCTATGGGGAACATGGGAGAACAATTTCATGCTTTAAGTTTAGCCTTATATACATGGGATGAAGATTTAATGATCAATCTTCAAGAATCCTCTTTGAATTTCTCCCAATCAAACTTCTCTTTTCTCATCTCTCAAGCCCTGATCCTTCAATTGTTTAGAAAAGACTTAGAATAAGGTTTAAGACCCTATTTATGCTTCAAAATGACCTAATTTGATCCTAATTTGAGTTTAGTAGGGGCTGAAAATTGACCGAAATGCCTCTCAAATTAAAATAAATTCAGTTTCGGAATGCCCAGTTCTCCACACGGACTGGGCATGCACTAATTTATTTTCTGACTGAAAACTCAAAATGTGTTGAAAAAAACTATTTTTCTATGAAATGCACATAAAACTCATTTCATGAATGCGATTTATGTGTAATTTTTCGTAAATCACTTTCCAATCAATTTTTTCCAATTTCCGTAAAAAAAATTAAAAAAATATAAGTGCAGGTCCGCGTCCCAAGCGCGTCGCGCCTTGGGCGCGCACCAACACTGTTTCGGAATTAAGTACGAAAAATTATCTTTTGACTCGGTCGCTTTAAAATCCGACTGAGACCATTTTCCTACTCAATTTTTCGTGTTGATCACAAATCCGGTCTTGGATTTTCCATCAGAGCTTCAGAAGACGCGTTATGCACTCGATTTCATTCTAGGGGTATTTTGATAATTGTATGGGGTGTTATATCATCTCCCCCTTGGGATCATTCGTCCTCGAATGATGAGTAAAGGTGGATATCAAGGCACGAATAGACTCAAAACTCATCTCCTCATTCAGATCTATCAATCAAACTCTCGATTCTATCTCAATCAACAATCAACTCTATTCGAACTCAAGAATAGACAACTGACACAGGAAAGACAATCAATTTAGTTATAAGTAAGGAAATTACCTTTAATATTCTCATCATTAAGCACGAATAAGATCAAGACTCCTTTCAATACCCAATCAACCAATCTAGACAGTCACAAGTCACTCAGAATAGACGATTCGGTTCAGATCAAGAGTAGAAATACTTTTTTAGACATTTTCACCATCAAGCACAAAAAAACGTTAAAACTCAATCAAATTTGAAACGTTTAAATATTTCGACAATCAGTCCCTCGAACGTAGGAAGGAAATCATCAGCTCTAATCGAGAATGGGACCATCGATAAATAAGGCTCTATGTACTACTCTCAAGCTTGGCACCTCATCCCAATGTGCTCCTTTTCATGGCACTCTACTCTATCAACTTAAGCTTATAACTCCTATTCAACTCTCTACCTATCCAGATCCTCTTATCCCATTCAAGCCTACTTCTGAGTCTCAAGGTGCTACCCTTAAGACGATCATATTCATAAAAGCTAATCCTCAATACTTAGCTCCATACTTCCACAGGGGCTTTCATTAAAAGATCACTAGTCCTCTTCACTACTTCACTATCATGAAGTCTTCGATAGTCTTTCATCAATACTCACATAATAACAACCACAAATTCAAGCCTATTAGTTTACCACTTTAACTCTGTCTTAGAATTTTCAAGCTTACTTAACACTTCTACCTCTACCATTCAATGAGCTCCCACTCAAATACACACTAACATACTCTTACCTATTTGTTGCATGTAACAAAGTCTCATCTCTCTCCTCTTCCCTATCGATACATGACACAAGTACCACACCAATATCGCAATAAGAATACGTTCACTCCTCCTCATCTACCCTCATTCTCGGTCTACTACTATCAATGTCCCTATTTGGACCAAGGGGAACTCGTCATCTCTACATCCTACCATCATCAATGGCTTAACAAGCTGAAGGTCAGTGCATGCATAAGATAACATCAGAATTAAAAACTCTCACTCTCTCCTATGAACCATCACTCTTCTACTATCATTGACATTTCTATCAAGACATGGGAAGACAGGATCACTCAAAGAACTTGGAACGACGATCATTAGTATGATTCGATCGAGAAATCTTATTTGAGAACATTCACAATGAAGTACAATCTCTCTAACCTATCAAGACTCATTCTGAGTTTACAGAACTATATGTAGTATATAATTCAGGTCGGATCTCATTCAACATAGGGGTGGAACCACTTAGATCCATGGGGTAATATCAAAGTTAATGAATGAATTCATCACTTTTCATCCTCACGATTCAACATGAATAACAATTAACAAATGGTATATGGGACCAAGCTACGGGCATGGCAGTCGTATACCAGATGGGAATAAAGTACCATCTCAGCGGAAGAATAAGGAACATACGAGACTGCAAGGAGTTGACGCCTCATCCAAATCAACCTATCACCATCGAAAACTCAAGTTCTACTTTGGTCTATCACATCACCAGCTCCCCCTTAGCTCAAGGGTCATCTTTCAAGTTTTCCAAATCAATTTCATCTACTAGGCCATAAGTGTACACCTCCACCGCATCGAGGAATCACTATTCACAAGAATAGTCATCTTAAACTCTTCTATCAGACTATAGTCGCATAAATAAACTAGCCACTAAGACTCTCTTCAAAGATACCACTCTTAGCTTCCTCTTGTCTCTATGGAAATCACTCTCTATATTTGCTGCTCTTAATGGTGCACATAACCACTTTTCACAACTCTTACAATCTAGCCTCTTCTTTTTACTTGCTAATGCTCAACTCTTGTGCTCCTATAAATTTAATTATATAAAACTCAGACTATCGTGGAAAGACTCATCCTCATCTATCCATAAGCCCCAACTTAATTGCTTGGAATGACAAGGGATACTTACATCAACCTACTCCACAATAACAACTCAAATATACTATCTAGATTCTTATGGTAGTCATAGCTTAGAGCTTCACACATCTTTAAACAATAATGGGTACCCATCTCAAGTCTCTTCTTATCTATTGAGCTATCCTCGTTTCACTCTTCTTGTATAGGCACTTGTACTCTGCCCATAGCATCACTTCCTTACAGATCAACCTTTATCTCGAACATACACTAGAGAAAGCCTCTTAGAACAAATCTACAACTGAGACTATTACTCTTACAATGTTGTCCCCTCTTCCTCTCTACTCCTCAAAATTCAAGCTTAGGGTCTACTACTAACATGTGCATCTATCACACACCTCTCTAATATCACCCTAACTTACCACTACTAGGTAAAAAGGTACGGAATATAAGCCTACTAAAATCTCATAGCGAGTATTTAATCAATGCATTCCCCTCCTCACAGCTCAGTACCACTCACATATACATTATACCTCCTTACTTGACTAAGCTCATAACTTGATGAATCTCATAAACTCTAACTTAAAAATCACCAGCCTAATTTAGATCTATCACATTGAGAACACTCATTTCCTCTATTCGTCATCTATACTTTACCCTCAACAGTATGAGTACTACAACACATTAGCATAAACTTCCTTCTAGTTTGGGCACGCTTTATCACATCCCGACACTAACTCTCTCTCTCTCTTTCTCTCTCTCTC
>JAABOM020061931.1:0-44802 GCA_011800125.2 Solanum clarkiae
TGAAAGAATATGCTATGGTTCGTAATTGTCCGCTTGCTGCCCATATGTTGTTTTGTTATGTAATTAGGCTACCAAAGTGTGTTTATTGGCTGATAATGCTATTTTTATAACCTACTATGTTGTAGATATGTATTTGAAGGAAGGGAAGTTTATTTCGGGTTAGTAACGAGGTAATCCAATGCAGTATGTAAGGTTATTTGATTTTGTATCATTTGGCATGAAACATAGATCCTTCCTTGGCACATAAAGGCACTTACTAACTCCGACCTAACTATTAACTGTGTCTCCATCCATTGACATGTGCATATGACTCCATAAACATAGCTTTATTTCACCCTCATATCATCCTAATCATTCCCCAATACTCACTCAAGCATTTAGACTCATATTTCACCCTAAATTCAAGTCCCAAACTCAAGACCAATCTTAAGGATTCCACCAAGGATCTCACTCAAGATTCAAGTCTCCATCTCCAATCTTTTTCACAGGTTCTCCAAAGTCAAGGTATGTGGTGTTGAACCATTGAGTCCTTTCACCCATGGTGCCTAAACCCTCTTTTACTTAATATTACATGATTTAAAGTTGATTTACATGTGAGTCTCGCAAATTGAGAATTTTATAGCATAGTGATTTTAGTTCATGAAAATATGGTTGTTTTAGCATGTTTTGAGCTCTAAATCTTGGATCTAATGTTGGATTTGATGAGGGATTTTAATGTAAAAGTCTTGGGGGTGTTGCAACGTGCTGATTGATGGTTTTACTACAGATTTTGTTGCATGCTTTAATCTTTAAATTGCATGGTCTTTTAACCCTATTACACATCCCCAAGATGTTTGATAAAATGTTCGGCTAGGGTTTCTTGAGGAATTGAAGGCCCAAAGAATCAAATATGATATCAATTATCATGTGATGATGAAATGAGCTTATTTACAAGATCATTCCTATGTTAAGTGTTACATTAGACTATATGATGAATCCTATGTAAAGTGTAGGACTCGACCACACCGTATCCGGGGGGTCTAGCACCCGGATAACCTAGATGAGGATTAATATTCATCCACCAGAGTTATGGGGTTGAATAATCACTAACTGAGATAGGGATTTGTACTCACGAACCTAGATAAAGGATAATACTAATCCATCAGGTTGATGGGGTGGTATCATCATCAACCTAGATGGGGGTTTGTACTCATCCACCTAGATGAGGATGAATACTCATCCATCTAAGTGATAGGGTGGAAACATCACTAACCTACTAAGGGGTTCGTACTTTGGAAATTTATCTTAGTTTCTTCTACATGTATGATATTCTATATGAGCATGGACTACTTAAGCATGTCTACTTATGAATTGATCATACATGTCATATTTCTATATTATGCCTATTGCCTATCGTTATGCATTTTGAATTATGATACTTATCTCTTATTGTAATTGCATGCTATATACTCAGTACATTCAAATATCCTAACGCAGACTCTTGCCTACTTGATATTACCATGTAGGGACTAGAGCTCCTATTGATTTGTCTTATGGCTAGATGGATTATTCAAGTTAGCCTTTGGTGAGTCCTCTATTTCATGGACAAGGACTATTCTCTCACATTATGTATTGAGTTTCCCTTTACATTATTGTATACTTAAGACTATGAAGGTGAGCTCGGTTGTATGTCTTGTCCCCATCATTATCTATGTAGTAGTGGTGTTGTTGCACAAAGCTATATATTTATGCTATGAGTTGATTCTATTATATCTTGACTCTATGTTATGACAAGATCTCCCTTAGCCCCTTTTTGCCCTTATTTCCATTCTTCAAATATCATTTAATTGTTTTCATGACCAAGGATGTGTAATGATATGCTATGAGGCTTGTTTGGTATTCCTTTGAGTTCCCCATTCGCTGATCATGTCTAGGCCCTCCGCTTGGGTCGTGATATTGTAATTTCGACTACAGCTTGTACAAATGTCATTTTAAACACGTCTGCAATCTAATCTGATGTGTTTTGCATTTCGTTTCTAGATCTGTAGGCTAACTAGGTTACGTGAATGTGTATGTTTCAGGTATTGTGGCCCTAAAAGCAATATGTGAGGATATAAAAGCTACGCAGATGAGGCTAAGAGATGAGACCTCAGGGGAGAAGCAGACCCTTACACTGAGTGGTTCACTTGAGGAACTTCGTATCGACCTAATCTGGATGCTGACAAACCATAGACACGGGATGCTGCCAAACTTGGGAAGACCCAAGGTCTAGTCATTCGTACTCTCCAGTCATACGAGAGAGACCCTGACAATAGCAACTACACTCAGATTACTCAATCAAGAGAGGAGTCAGGCTTAGAGTCAAGACCCGACGACGAGTTGGTGATAGAGTCCTCGACTGTACTATGGACATCATCATCAGCTCCAGATTCTCATAGTAGTTAGCAATATGTCATGGGCATGTGGGACATACATATATACAGAGGACATGCAGGTTACTAGGTGGGGCAAGTCAACCCACCCCATTTATGAGGAGCCCAGGGTCATCTTAGTTGGATTAGATAGTGTCCCCGGTCTCCATGACACTATTAGATCATATGGGCTCTAGAGGCTAACCAAATCACTAAGGAGGTACTCCCTGACCATGGTATAAGAGTTCTATGCATCTTATCTAGCCACCATTTTGAGCACTCATCCCAAGGGGAAGAAGCCCCTCGCTCAGCCTAAACTGACGAAAACCAGAGCAAGGGGCCAGCAGGTGGACATCTGGAAGACCACCATCTGTCGCGTGATATATGGGCCTGAGTTTCCAACCCACAAATTAATATAAGAGTTTGACCACAGTGTTGGGCAGATAAAGGACTTGGGTCTGATAGAAGACCAGGACCCTGGAGCCAGCTTGATGAGATAGATAGCCGATTTGATTGCGGAATAGGATATGGAGAATATGTGGGTAGCCACTCACTTGGAGCTTATTTTGAAGGCTTCTTTCAGTTTCTCCACCAAATTTTGTTGGGCATTTATCAGATTAGGGATCCAGTTGGCACTTGCAGATACCACTTTGATGCTAGAGCGTGCATGCACTATTTGCGAACATTTTGGTTGGCTATGAGATAGATTGGGCCTGCATCATTACCAAGTAGATAAACAAGTAGGACTTTAAGAGGTTCACCTCCATCCCCTTCCCATGCTTGATCTACACGCTCTATCTAGATTTGGGGGTTGAGAGTCTACACAAGTTGGACTCACTGATCAAGGTCCAACATACTTTTTGATGCCAACCTGATTAAGCCTGAGGATAACCTGATGGCACTCCAGCAAGCACCACACTAGCCAGCTCCCATGCAAGAGATGTTCGGCCAGTGCCACCCCCTGAGGTTCCTCCCACTACCACCGCTACTGCTACAACTGAGGAGAGGCCCCCACAGATCGAAGAAGACGAGGAGAGTGGGCCCACTACCATTACTACTTCACTACAGGCCACTTTATCTCAAATAGCACCTTCGGGTATGGTATATGTATCTACAATATCTATTCAGGCGATGGTGCAGTCATTATCCCACCCTAAGTCTCAGTTGACTCAATTGACTCAGCTGATTAGGCTCTAGGTCAGTAGGCGATTACAGAGTCCTAGGGTTGCATGCAAATATACACTATCACTACTATTCAATACCAAGTTTCCACTATGGATACTCTCATTGATGCCTTCTAGTTGAGGGTCTAGCAAAGCTTGAGTATGACTAGTCCGATAGATATGAAAACCATATGGATAGAGATCCAACAACTCAGGCCGACATGATCGCAACATTGGTATCACCAGTGACACTAGCATGTACTAAACTCCCCGTGCTAGTGGTGGACTTATTTTCTCCTCAGGAGCCTACACAACCTTCCTCCAAGAAGAGGCTATGCCCTTATGCTGATCCAGATACAGTGAGATTACATGCAGGGCTGACAGAATAGGACAAGCTCGAGATTGTCTTGAGGCCGTTGAGACAAGATAAGGAGATACAACAGGCTCATGCGCTCAAGAAGGTGACGGGTGTTGGCCCCTCCGGTCATGGTACTACTATTAAGGAGGATATTATACAGGTTAAGGATGGTTAGACTCAGCTACATGCTGGCGTTAAGCTTCCCAAGTATTTTTTTTTTACCTTGGTACTTTATTTTCTTTTGATTGTGTGCATTGAGGATAATGCACCTTTTTTCGATGGGGTGTAGGTAGTTTTGGGTCTCAGTTAAGTCTGAGTAGTCTTGTTCTATAACTACCCCAATTTTTGAATCCTAGGGGTTTTCCTGCATGTGTTCTTTTTCCCCATGGATGTTAATTTTTTGTTGAACTAGCATGTTTATGAAGTTCAAGTAGTATTGGTAGCTCATAGAACTGATATCTGTGTTATATATGTGTTTTTGTGTTTTTTTGTGAAAAATGACACTCACCAAATCTTTAATTTATTAGTCTAGATAGCAAGCATGTATGTTTAAGTGTGTTGAAAATTCTTGTTTTGGTAAGTGAGGATAAAATAGAGATGAAAAGCATGATCTGAGATTGTGTTGCGAATAAAATTAGTGCCATGTGAGTGTGAGCTTAATTTGCTAAATTCATTTATTGTATTTCAATTTAGAACTTGCCCTAATACTCTAATTTAGACTTTAAGTTAGTTGGAGTAGGAAATGATCTTAGGTCATTATTCATAATAGTCTTCTTACCCTAATGACCAGAAACAAAATATCCCTTGATCCTGATGTTTGAGCCTAATATGTACCTTTTCATTATAAAAGTCTAAGTGACCTAGCATTATTAGTTGTAAAATCCTGATATTGTCTCTAGTCCTTCTTTGAACATTATGCACCTTGAATGAGGCTAAAATTCCATTTGAGGGTGGCTACCAAAAGAGACACTGATTTTGAGGTGGGATAATGTGCACCTCAACTCAGGCTAAAAGCCTAAGCTGAAGGTGGATGGTGTAAGGGTAAAACACAAAATGAGGGGGAAGTTAGTGATACATAGAAAAGTAGTAAAAATATGCACTGGGTGCAAGAAAAATGAATGATTTCTTAGTTATGAGCTAAAAAGAAAAATAAAGTGTAAATGCAAGGCAAAAAATTAAAAATAAAATGAAAGCACCCAGAAAATCTTAAAATAGGAGAAAGGGTGAAAAAAATGAAAAGTAACAGTGTTGATAGGGTAAAAATGTAGAAAAACGCATTGTTAAGGAGGGCCTTCAGTTACTATATTCCCAAAAATCAGACCAAAGCCTCCTGAACCTACGTTACAAACCTGTAAAGCCCTAAAGTGATCCTAGCCTAATTAGTCAAAGGTCTTAGTCATGAGTATAGGGGAAAGCATATGGTATTGGACAAAATATATGAATATCTTTTATGAGAGTGAGTGGTTCTGCATAGTCCGAAGATTATATATGAAAACATCATTGAGAGTGAGATATGAGACCTCTGTAAGGGCACTCTAATTGCATTGTTAACATTAGACTTATTCAGTGATTGTGACTTGTTGATAATACCTTTCTTGTCATAGTTGCATTGTCGCATGCAGTAGTCTGTATTGGTTTGCTGGATAACTATCTTATTATATTTTGAAAACTAGTGTGGGTGTTTGTGCTTAAGTTTGATGAGATGTATGCCATTAGATGGAGTTTTGTGTGTTACAATGCGGCTTATATATATTGAATCCGTTGTTTGAGAACAAGCAACAATTTTAAGTTGAGGATGTTGATGTGTTGTCATAATAAAACACTTGTGATGTTCATATCTTGGAAGATTATACGTGCTCAATATGATGTTAGCAGGTTTGATGTATTTTTGTGTTTGTTTTATAGGATTTCTGGGTTGGCACAGTGTTTTTGTAAAATATGTAGAAGTTGCTGATTTTGATGATTCATGAGACCCTTTACGGGCCGTAGAGTATTCCAAGGTCCCTGAAGGAGATTTCATGTGAAATTCCAGTGATGTGTGTATTTCTGAAGTTTAGTCTACGAACAAGAAAATGAGTGGTGGAAAACTTTATGAGTCATAGACCAAGTCTCGTACCCTGAGGATCGGGAAGTGAAGACTTGCAAAAATTTCATTGGACGAAACCCCTATAGGCTGTAGAGGGTTGTCCTAGAAGCCAAGTCTAGAATTGAAGCAACAAAGTACGAAAGCCCGTCCATGTGCCGTAAATCGCTATACAACGGCCATAGAGCACTTCTTGGAGCCAGCCAACCCAACTATCCTCTTTTCTTTTGATTTTTATTTTAAACATTGTAAATAGGTTTTAGGTTATGTTTCTTAGAGAGTTAGCACGAGAGGAGCGAGATACAGTAGAGAAAAACATTGTAGAGTTCGAGAAACACTTGTAAACTTCAATTTCAACTTCTAATTAATATTTTATGATTCTCATTGAAGCTTTGGATCTTCTTCTGCTTGATTCAATTGTGTAAGTTCTCTATTACGTTATTCAAATTTATAAGATCTTGCATTTGCACTGATCAGGAGTAGCTTAATCAACTGCTAGGGATATGGGAACCATGAAGAACTAACAAAGTAAAATTGGATGATTTGAATTCTTTAAAAGTGTGCGTGCATGTATTAATTAATTCACTTTATTTTGAACATTTTTTAATGGTGGCCAATATTAGAACCTGCCTACTAGTACCAAGGTAGTAATGAATAGGAAATGAGATTGATTAATTAATAGGATTCGATCGATGTTTCTAATCTAATCAACAGAACTGTGTCAAGGGAAGGTTGTGCTGGGACAATAAGTAAGGGTTGGTAATGTCACAATACGGAAATGGACCAAATCACATAGTGAAATTCACCTCTTGCCTGGACCAAAGGTTTTGGTGAACATAACTTACAGTTCAGCATGCTACATGCTAAAAAGCAATTAGATTATCTGGTGATACCAAGTTAGGGAATCATGGGGAACACAACACCCTAGTTTCTTTCCATATTGGTTTAAACATTTGTTTTAGTTAAGCATTACTTTCATTAGTTATTATCAATCCCCCTTTTGGGAGATAAGTAGGTTAATTAACGCAAATTGCAATTGAATTCTTCTAAGTCTACCATATTCCCTTGGGTTCGGCCCTAACCATGGTTAGGTTCTATATCATGACAATGATTTATTTAGCCTTAAAAAAAGGTATAGCTTGAGTAACATCATCTGGGTATTTGTCATCATATGTCCAAGAGTAAGATCCAAGTTGTTGTTGGCTTGTTCAACTGCATTGCTTTCAATTTCGACCAAATCTGGTTTATTTATCGACATATATCTTCTTCTTTCCTTTAGATTGAAAAACCATGATCTTGGTTGTCAGTTCCCATGGAGGATCTAACATCATATTTTTTTATCGGCATAAGGGTTCAGTTTTAAAGTACTATACTTTTTTCTATGCTTTCTAGTACTGATATATCATATCTTTTTTCGGTGGGAGCTATAAAGAATTTGACCCCAGTGGTGTCAAGGATCCACCTACCTAACCCGCTTTACTGTTACCCTAATTTTTGCAATAGCCATGTAGTTGTTTTTGGATCTATGGATTTGGCATATTTGTTGTCTCACACAACAAATTGGGTGCTTAGCTTTGTAGAAGAGCTCTATAAACTTTCGATCTAGGTTCCATTCTCCTACCCTGATGCATGACAGCAGTTGGAATTTTGTGATTAATGTTATCTCATACTTACAACAATTTGGGCTTGCATCATGTGTAGCAAGATCTATATTTTCTCCTATAAATATGATCCATTACTACTTGCATGGTTGTCTAAAGTCTGCTAACTTTACTGCTGATAGTGATGAGTTGTATCTTTAATCCTATTGGTTGTTTATCTATAAGTAATTATTGCTTGCATGTATTAGGTAGCCATTGGCTGTGACTTCACTCCATCTTCCCTTCCACATAAATGGCACTAGAAACTAAGACATCTACTAGTAGATTGCCTTCCCTAATAACATGCTGAATTTTGACCTGTAAACAGTCCACTAGCTATCTTGCATCAGTCATGATATCAACCAACTCCCACGGAATCTTCCACTCTTTTTTCAAAATATATTTCATACTCAAAGAATCAATCTCCAGTATAATGTTATTTAAATCAATAGTGGAATAAGATCTCAAATACATTAGGATTGACATAACCTCTGCCTTAGTATTAGTGTCTATTCCTATTTCCTCAGCGTCAGTTCGGATAAATTCCCCTTGATTTCTAATGCAAAAAGCATATGAACTATCCTTTACATTGCCCTTTGAAGCCCCATCGAAATTGCACTTTACCTCTCCACAATTTGGCTTTTTCCAAACAAGATTCTTGACATAGACCTCGATTTGTACTAACGAAACACCTTAATAATTTCCTCTGATCTACTTGGACATTGAATCCAAGGATATGAACTCTGAATAAATTGATTCAAAGTGTATTCATACTACTTAATCAGTTGCAGTAAGCTTATATCTTTACCATATCTCCTGGAATTTCTTCTCTTCCACAATTCCCATACTGTCACAGCAGGGACAACCTTGCATATAACTCTCAACTTTATAGTACCTCTAAATTGCCACCACTGGGTAATCATATGTTGAAGATGTACAACTTAAACATTCAAACCAGCAATATTGGCAAAGTACCTCTATAGTTTTTAGACTGTAGGGGCCAATAGAAACAAGTGTTCTATTGTCTCTCGGTGGTACTCCTCACAACAATATTATCTAGATACCATCTACATCCTCATATACTGTAGATTAACATCAGTGGCTATTCTTTTCTTCTATAGTCTCCATAGGGAAAAACTAATTTAAAAGGAAACCTTTTTACGCAGATGTTGGATAGTGAACTAATTCTTACACTCAAACTAATTCTTCTTCCTAAAATTACGAAATGATGATTTAATAGTGAACTCACCCTTTGTACTACCCATCCACCTAGTAGAATCACATTGTTCAGTGTCAATGGGCTTGATATTATCGGCAATGTGGTTCATCATCTCCTCTGAAATACATTCCTTCAATTTCTCATGATTACATCCACCATTTGTAATAAAATATTTAACTTCAAATTCAGATCTTTCATGTAGCTCAGAAAGACCATATGATGTATTTTTTTGATATCTTAAAATCTATGTGTTATTTTGCAAATCCTACTACAAATTCTTGTTTAGATGGAAATATTGTGTGGAAAAATTGTTACCCACAAGGTATAGGTTTCCTATGTCAGAAAATATTTTTTTTAATGAAATTGCACAAACTAGTAGGGTGCGAGACAAGCCTACGTCGCAGACTTGCCGTGCCATAAGACAAAATTCCTGAATTTTCTCTGTTTTATCTGAGGACATTTGGGTAATAACTCAATGCCTATATAGATGAGAATTTTGCAATATTCAGCGATTTCAAGCCCTAAAACACTCAAAAAAATTCTCGAATTCCTCTCTAATCTTCACCAAATCATCCATTCTATCTCAAGCATTATAAGAAATCTTGCTACAATTCATGAAGCCAACTGAAGCCCAAGTCTTCTTCAAGTTCCATTCAAGAAAATCTCATGTTTAAGGTATTTGGGTCTTCTTTCCATGGGGCCCCAAAATTATTTTTATCAAATTTCTTGATTGTAATGACTAATTTTTTATGAGTATCTTCTACTATTACTCCATTGTTTGAAATATGTTTCGAATTTGTTGGTTATTGATCTATCGATGCATGGGCTCCTACAAATGATTGAGATTATGATATACTTATCACATTAAAAGTTTGTATGTTATGGAATCTTGAAAGACTTGATATTATTATGAATTTTTGAATGATTTTTATGACGTCCAAATTGGTGTTTTGCAAGTATGAGGGTAGGTTCTTTGAATGACATCTTAAATAACTTAATTTAACGCTCTCATGTTCCTTACTCTTGAATTGAATGATTTTAAGCTTATGTTCATTTTACCCACTATGTTTTGGCTAAACTATCTGAGAACTTCTATGTTGATGAAAGTCTTATTGTAAGACATGTAAATTATGAATGTTAATAATGTTGAAGGGCTATCTTGCATGCAATAAGCGCAAGAGAGCATTGTGAATATTCTGAATGATATGAAGCCCCCTTTGTTTGATCTTTTGAAGCATTGGTAAAAAGGGATACGAGATTAAGAGAAGTTTTTCATGACGTAGCAACATAAGAAGATTCAATATTTAAAGCATAAACACATAATATCCAACAACACCTATACATTTAGAATAGAGCAGGGGCCAAGACACTCCCCGAGCTCAACCTCATAATAATAAGTGTTAAAGATAGAGAAAGAGTCTCAAGATAGCATGAAATGAGTAGATATTGTCCTCGGAGTTGAGGACCCACAAAACCTTGCTTCAGAGGATCCCACTAGCCACGTAGAGTCAGATGATCAAATGGAGCTTCAGTCCATATATAGTAATATCACGTAGGTATAAAGTATGTGTTAGTATGTTTGAATGTACTAAGTATGCAGGATGCAATGTAACAAGACATAGGCCAATATAGTAAAAATGCATAATAATAGATAATGGATAAGTATAATCTTAATATGGCATGCATGGTCAATGCCTGAAGTAAAACATGCTTGCAAATCATTCAACTTGTGTAATACATAATGCATGTGTGGGAGGAGACCTTAGCCGAGATAGACCAAGTAGCTACAACTTGGAATCCAAGGCGTGACACCCACTCAGTCAGGTGGAAGGACCTGACACCCCCTAGTAGGTGTGGTCTACTCGCCAAGACAAACTAAACATGATAACATGAACTAGATGGATCCACTAGTATAACAAGGGTGATAATCATAATTCTATGGTGGCACATAGTTTAGAGACTAATGAATTTACATAGAAGAAAGCCCTACGACCAATCCAGCAGCATAAGGACCCCTTGAGTCGAGCCTCCATCTTAAGCCTCAATCGGTGCTAAGTAAAATACCAAGGAATACTTGAAATAACTATAGCTTGTATAACTTGTAAGGAATATGGTAACATGACATGAGTAGCTCTTGAACGTTCTTGACCTCTATAAGTATGCATAACTTGAACATGAGAATAGATAACTCATTCATAAAACCTTTCTTTAACATGAATGGCTCACAAGAGGTAGAAATCGTGAAATAGGGATAAATTTGTAACTTGTAAAATTATAGATAATTTCATGATGTTAATATGTGCTTCAAAGACCTTAATCATCATGAAGTCAATAAATAGATTGAGAATCATTTTTCATCTAATTTCATCGAACACTTCGTGGGCACAAGATACTTGTTCAAAATTATGCAACTCAAGAGCATAACAAGATGAGTAAATCAATTCAAAATCAATCCACCAACATTATAGTAAAACCCCAAGTTAGGTATCATGAAATCCATCTCAAAAAATCATCATAGTTCATAACTTTCATAGCTCAAATCATGCATAGTTTTAATAGACAAATATGAACTCATAGTATATGATTAAAATAGATATCCATGCATAATCAACAATACTTGATAAAACCCCAACATAATTCATGATCATATTTTATAAATAGTGATAACCATAACTATCCAACTTGAAATCATGCAATTTTCATAATAAGAAAGTTTGGGCTCCATGGGTGAAAGGACCCAATGGATGAAACCCACATACCATAAACTAGGATTTTCTTGAGATGAGCTTAAAGGAAACTTGAAGCTCATATCGAATCCTTGAGTCCCGACATTAAGCTTGAAAATCCTTGAATTGGAACGAGATATTTGGTTAAGTCTTGGAGAGTTTTTTGAGAAGGTTTTGAGTGATATAGAATTGAAGAACGGCTAAGTATGGGTGATTTCACGTCTAAATGGGCATGGGGCTGTGACTCAAATGCCCTAGGGAAAATAAGAAAAACCAAGGAAAATTTTGCACTGATCCGCGCCCTAAGCACGACACGAACATGAAACAGAGTGCGTATTAACTTCTCTACACCCCTAGCGCATCACGACCAGGATGGAGACAACTATTGAAAATCGCAAATTAGCAAAAAAATTATTTTCTGCTTCGAATCTCATAAAATTTGGGTTATACCAATTTCCTACTTAATTGTGCCCCTGATCAGAAATACGAAGTCGAATTTTTAAAATTACTCAAAAATTTTGAGATACATGCAAACTACGACTATGGGACTTTTCGAAGCACGTGAGGGGCATTTCAATAACCCCCTTGGAAAAATTCATCCCCGAATATCAAAGAAACATCCATAGCAGAAGTAATCATGATGATTTCAGCCCAACATGGATTTAACAAATGCACTTAAACATCATTTTCAAAAAGTCTCAACACTAATATCAAAAGTAACTATAACCTTGTTACCATGGACATGAATGCATGCAAAAATATCATGAGGGCTGAATCTTATTTTGTGAAAGTATATAAGTGTATTTAATTATTACCTTCAACTTAAATAGAGTGGAAGCAATATGGGTATCACTTTTTCACGTCCTCCTTAGCGTCCCATGTGACACTTTCAACTTGTTGGTTCCTCCAAAGGACCTTGACGGATGTTACATCTTTGTTTCTCAATCTCTTCACTTATCTATCAAAAATCTTTACAAGGACCTACTCATAGGTCAAATTATCCTCTATAACACCTACAACTTCTAAGGGAATTATAGCACTTGGGTCACCAACATATCTCCTCAATATATACACATGGAAGACGGGATGAACCATATTCATTTCCTTAGGCAACTCCAACTCATATGTAACATTACCAACTTTCCTCAAAACTCTGTAAGTACCCAAAAACCTTGGGTTCGATTTCCTTTTCTTGCTAAACGGGACCATACCCTTCATGGGTGACACCTTTCAAGTAAACCAATCACCAATATTAAACCCAAGATCTATTCTTCTCACATAAGAGTAGGATTTTTGTCTACTTTTGGATATTTTTAGTCTCTCCCTTATCAACCTTACCTTTTCCAAGGCTTCCATAACCAAATTCGAAACTAGCAAAGCCGTCTCTCACACATCAAACCACCCAAATGGGGATCTACAACACCTACCATATAAAGCTTCAAATGGAGTCGTACCAATGCTAGAGGGGTAGCCATTGTTGTAAGCAAATTCAGTAAGTGGAAGATGTTGATCTCAACTATCCTTAAAATCCAAAGCACAATCTCTAAAATCCTCAAGAGTTTGGATAGTCCTTTTTTCTTGGCTATCTGCTTGAGGATGAAAAGCTATTCTAACCTTAACCTTAGTACCAAAACCTCTTTGGAAGGACCTCCAAAAGTGAGAAATGAATTGAGCACGACGATCCCAAATGATAGACAAGGGCACCCCATTCAAAAAAACCAACTCACGGATGTAAAACTTGGTATAATATTCGGCTCCACAAGTGTTTTTGACTGGAAAAAAATGAATCGACTTTGTCATTTTATCCACAACTACCCAAATAGAGTCAAAGTGTTTCCTAGTCTTAGGTAACCCAACTATAAAATCCATGATAATCTCTTTCCACTTCCAAGTAGGAATATCTATATTTTAGGCTAAGCCATTTGGCCTTTGATGTTCGGCCTTCACTTGTTGGAAATTATAACAACTAGATACGAATTTGGCAATATCCCTCTTCATACCACCCCACTAATACACCTCTCTCTAGTCTCTATACATCTTTGTAGAACCAGGGTGAATGGAATAGGAGGAATTATGAGCCTCCTTCAAGATCACCTCATTTAAGTCATCGACATTAGGCTTACACAACCTACCTTGGTACCTGAGGGCACCATCTCCCCCTTGGGAGAAAACCTCCACTCTACCATCTCTAACAAAGGCCTTCAGATCTAGCAAGGTGGGGTTATGATCTTGTTTTGCTTTTACCTCCTCAATCTAAGAAGATTTAGAACCATCAACAACTATTACACCACCACTTTCAACTTCACCCAACCTAACCCCCAATCTAGCCAACCGGTGAACCTCTCTGGCCAACTCTTCGCCACCATCATCAATGTGAGCTAGGCTACCCATGAGTACTCTATTTAGGGCATCAGCCATAACATTATCTTTGTTACGATGATAATGCGTACTCATATCATAATCTTTAAGGAGCCCTAGCCACCTTTTTTGTCTCAAGTTAAGATGTTTTTGGGTGAATGGTAAGTTGTCAAAATATAGCATATTTGGTGTCAAAGAAATGAAACAATGGATTTTCTGAGTTCTTAAAGCGAATTTTTATTGTTTTGATGTGTTTTTGTGTTAATCTTGCAAAAAAGTTAGGTTGACATGATTTTGAAGAAAAGTTGCAGATTTTGCTGAAGCGTAGGTCATATGAGCCCACCTACGAGTCGTAGGGTGTCGTAGCAAAAATCATAGACCAAACATTAAGAAATCCGCCAAGTAAAGGTTACTCATATTAAGATATCCTATGAGTTGTAAGACACACTACAACTCATATAGGTGGACTAGTAGCAAAAATCAAAGAGCAAAAATGTTGGACCAAAAAACTGAAGGCCAAGACTACAAGAGCAGCATATGATTCATAGTTCAAGCAACGACTTATACCTATGGGTCATACTTGTTTATACCAAGATGCCAAGAACCTGATATGAGACCCCAACTATCACTCGTAGGTTATCCTATGAGTCATACCTGCGAAACTTATCAGCTGCCATCTGTCTTTTCTGTTTAAATTCTAGAGTTATTTTGTAAATACAGTAAATAGTTTAAGTTAGATTTTTACAAATGAGCTTCACAAATAGACAATTGAGAATCACATTTTGAATATGTTCTTAGTTTTCTAGAGTAGACTATTGTTCTCTCCTGGAAAACACAATTTGGGGATCGCAAATATTGCCTTGAACTCATTGTTAATTAATCAAGCTTGTGGGTTTGCAACTTGTGGTGCCTACTTTCTTCATTGGTATTGGTAAAGCTCTCATTTATGTCTTGTGTGTACATTTTTTGCTTGTTTTGCTTTTCCACAGTAGCTAAGCACCCATAACTTGGGATTGTGGGAATAATGGGTAGTTGACTTGAGATAACCTAGGTTTCTTGCATTTCCATGATTGAGGTTTTGAATTTATTAGCTATTTCCCTTTATTATTATTGTCATTTGGTGGTGGGCAACACCAAACCCCACCTACTATCACGATCCTGACCAAGGTAGTGATGAATAGGAAAAGGAAAATAGATGACAGAAGTTGATTGATGTGTTCACGTCTAATCAACTAAGACTGACCAAGGGGAGGTTGACCGGTATAATAGGTAATAGTTAGTTGGCACATCATGGTTGCCGTCCAAGCACCATGATGAAATTCAACCTTCACCTTCATAAAAGGGCTAGAAGAACCTAAGTTACCATCCTGCATGCAAATCGCCAATTATAGTTATATTATCTATGGTAATTGAGTTGACGAACCATGGGGAACACAATTCCTAAGTTGTCCCCAAAATTGAGTGTTTCCTTGAGTTACAGTTAGTGGTAGTTTAATCATTTTTTTGAATCACCATAAAAAACACCATTTAGAGATTGTAGTCATAAATACTAGAAATGATTAGTGATGAAGTCTTGTAGTCAAGCCGTATATTTCCTGTAGATTCAACCCTAAACTCGATTAGGTTAATTGCTAACAATGACCGCTTTCTTGTTGGAGCATGAACATCATCAGAAATTATGGCGCTATTATCGGGGAATACAACTATGTTTTGATTTGATTTCACTATTTGTTAGTTCTTGGTGTTGAATTCCAGAGTCTTGTGTATTTTATTTTTTCCGTTCATTTTTGGTTATTTGATTTTAGGTGCAGGTTGGCTGGCACTATGACTGAACAAAAGTTCTACATTGCAAATGACTTGTTAGAAGCTTAGCAGAGGAACACTTTATTTTATTGGCAAGAGTCCGAAGATCCAAAAATCCACCTACACAATTTCACTAAAACGTTGAGGGGGGTCCTTGGGATGAGACATCCTGCTTTGGAGGCCATGGCATTTCAGGTTTTCCCTATGACTCTCCGGAATGAAGCTGTAGAATGGTGGTCAATCCTGCCACATGATATTTGTTCAAACTTGGGGGGGGGGGAGTATAGAGAGTCTTTCTCATTAACTTCTATAAGGATTCCAACAAGCAAAAGCTATAAAACAACATCTATAATTTCAAAAGATAACCTGGAAAGGTACAAGCAGTACTTAGCAGCAAATCAGAACCATGGTTTGACTGATGATGAATTGGCGACTGGCTTCTACCGAGCACTAACCTCTGAGCAATAAGGGCAGTCTGACACACTGTTTGGGGTTTGTAAGATGACCATTTAATGAGATCACTAAGATTGTGGATAAGCTATATGCAGCTTCCCAAGTCTACCAATCCCTTCAAGGGAATGCTATACCAACCATTAGTGCATCTGTGGGAGACTCTAGTAAACCCAAAAATGAAAATTGCATATTGGATGAAGTTACCCTACTAGCACTGTATCAGTGATAAACTAACCCAGATTGAGCATATGCTTGAACAAGTCCTAATCATGGTGAATGAACAAGATAAAATTGTCAGGGAGATAAAATTTGATATCCTCAAATGTAACTACAAAATGGAACAACAAACTATATTAATGGAAAGCTTTTGTGATATGATAGAGCAGCTTGTTGAGCAACTAGATGTAATGTAAGATCAACAAAGGAAGAGTAGAAGGAGTAGCGATGGAACTCATGGAGAAGTATGAGTATCCATGATGACAAATTTGAGCCATGACGTTAAACAAGGCACTTCTTGGGATGCAACCCAAGCATCTTTTTTGTGTCATTTTGTTTTGAAACATTTTATCATGCTTAACTTGTTAGTTAGTAATTTAATATTTTGCTGTGATTGTTGAGACTTTGAACCAATTGTATCAATTGGCATTTTGGTGTATTTTAGGTAATAGGTTGGAGGAACAAACCAAGATCTAATGAAGGGAAAAATTGTGATTGGATATATCTTTTTTGAGCAGTCCTACGAGTCGTTATGATAGCGACGACTCATAGTCATGCCTCATAGAGTGAAACAGTGAGCACTAGAAGATGGAAGACACTACGAGCCAACCTTACGATTCATAAGGTCCCGCACGAGATGTAAGTGGGGTTCGTAGTGCTCAGGTATGAAGTCGTGAGTTTTCCTAAGTGTTGGGTCTGCTACAAGATCGGGATCTCTGAGTCATATAACTTTATACGACTTGTAGTCGGTGTCTCATAAGATAAATTTGCTGAAATTTAAAGGGCGAACCATTTTGATTATTAAGGGACTAATATCTCTAGGCTATTCATGTCCCTTCATGATGTGTTCCCTTTTAGTTTATAACTCCCCTCATCATTCCCTTTCACTATTTCATTCATCTTTACATCTTTCACCCACTAAAATCCCCCAGCAATAGAATTGTGCATCAAGAACTCTTCTGGTTCTTCTTCTCATCATCCATTCGCACATTCATCTTGTAAGTTCTCACAGTTAAATTCGGTTTACCTTTGAAATAGTCTTGTCTTATAGAGGTTTGAGTGAATGCCTTATGATCATGATTGGCAAAACCATGTGATAGTGATTGTAGAAGTAGGAAAACCATGTTGCATAACTATCTAGGTCCCTGTGATGGGTTGTATCTTGAATTTACCTTTGTTGAGTGGCCTTGATGTTTGATATTATGGCCATGTGCTTTGTTGTGTATTCTATGGGTTATTATCTAGTGGAAATTATATGGGGTTCAAATTGTTGGGTTGGGGGTTTATAATTCTCTTAGGGTAATTTACTCATGTGTATGCCCTTTAATGTGCATTGATGTTTTTACTATTAGAAGTGCTTTGCCCAAATGGGGGAAAACTCATGGTTTTTGTTGAGATGATTGACAATGAAGAGTGTTTAAGTTGCTACAGTATCACTTATATCCATTTGTGTGTAAACTCTGATGCTTTCTAATTAGTTGTTGGTTGTTGTGGAAATGTTGAAGGCACCTTGGGTGCTCTCTACTTTCTGCTATGAGGACCCACTAAGAGTCGTAGGTTACCCTACGAGTCATAGTGGATCTTTCTAGCATGCATTAGTCACCTAAGATGCCTTAACATTTTCCATGCGAGACTCACCTATGACTTGTAACCCTTGTTATGAGTCATAGTGGTGGTTTTGTGTCCTCGATATGAACTGTCAAAATGTCTCTTAAATAAGATACGAACTCGTCTTATGACTGCTAATGCATACTATGAGTCGTACCTGCATCTCATACCTGATTCTAGAATACATTCCCTTTAGCTACCTTGTTGTTACGAGGCTACTATATGCCTTGTAGGTTGTCCCACGAATCGTATTTACATCTCCTATCTGCAGCCCTGAACCTGGATTGATTTTTTATGCTTAGCTTATCTTAATGTTGTCGTTTGATTGTTTCATTTGTTATTTGTTTGATCGAAACAAAACATCATAGGACTCATGCTTTAACATGTCGACAAATTTTCATAGATAATGTCTTCAAGAGGTCGAAGGGGTGTTACCTCTATTTCTGTTCATCGCCCAAGAGATGAGTCCTTCGAGGATGAACAATCAATTGAAGAGATTAATATGCACCCTGACCCTAAGGCTAGCACGCCTTTACCACAATCACAATCAACTAGAGTATTGATGTAAGTGGATAGCTCTTCCCATTCTAATGAGGAGGGTGAAAAAGATAGGTCAAATGATGATGATTCCACTTCTAACTCTAGTTCTCTTGAAGTGTTTCAGGCTCAGCCAGAAGAGGACACTCCTTCACCACCTACTGATCCTGCTTACACCATCACCTTCACCGATGCTCAAAATGGAAGATGGTATGTTCCTGTAATGAAAGAGATCTATGATAAGGGATTGTAATTTAAGAGTCAAGCGAAGTATGTGCAAAGATTTCATGAGGAAGCAAGGTCCAAAGACTCAGGGTTTGAAATGTCTGCTAGGTATAGAAGCTGACATTGACCGCCATGGGTTAGGATAGTTCTCACAAGTTCTGGGAAAGTACGCCCCTTTCCTAGTCTGAAAATTCTATGCTTCTTACTATGTGATTATACGTAACCTTCTAAGGCTCATGAAGACCTTTAAAATACCATGGCTGATTAAAGTCATGGTCAGGGGTGAGGTTGTCAACATCTCAGCAGAGATTATTCGAAGGGTGCAATTCAGACCTAATTATAGATCCCCACTTCACAACAGAATATTATCATAGGATGGCAGACATAAAGAAAGCAGTAAATCAGAATGATGTTGGGCTGAGAACGAAGTTATTGAGGTGGATAGCAGGCCCATTTGCGAGGAAGGTATTGAGCTGATATGGGTTACAAACCATGCCAAGCATATCCTAAAGGCCCATCATTCATTTAGGGCAAAGTTTGGTTGTCTATTATTCGATGGTGCATCAGACCCTTATACACGGGCAATTTGATAACATTAGCGAGAGTTGTTTTGTTGGAAAGCATCTTGGCGGGGTATGAAATTAATTGGGCTCATGTTACTACAGAACAGATCCATGAGTCAGCAGTCTGCACCTAGCAAGTATTGCCATACCCCATTCTTATTCACAGATTATACTAAGAAGCAGGTATGCAGGTTTCTCGCCACTTGGACCCTCATATAGAGGATTTCCGAACGATTAATCCCATGCTAATCAACGTGATGAGAACCCAATAGCCCTACATAGCTATTCCCCTAGCTATCAGAGCCATTCCCAATGGGGCCTCAGATTCCAGTTTTGCTTCCAACTAATACCATTACTGCTGTGACTACTGCAGAGTATACAATAGGGTTCGAGTCTACACCATCCTCCAACACTCTAACACCAGAAGCATCTACTTTATAGGTTGACCCATTTTTCTCAGCGTTTGTATTTCAGGCTTTACTATGCAGGGTAGCTATAATAAAGAGCAGGCTACGTGAGTTGTCAGTATGGGTTCGGCCATCGATTGGTCAGACAGTTTGGGACTCCGAGGAGAGGATGAAGGAATTTCCCAGAGATTTAGTTTATGAGAGAGTCTGAAAGGTGGATGCCCGGGTCGATGCATTTGAGACTATAGTCCACAAGAGGTTTGAGGGAGATAGGCCTGCAGATGCAAGTGCGGTTACGGTGGAGTTGGCCAAGTTCAAGGCTGACATATTACAGATGTTGGAAACCCCTATTCAGCCCCAGAGGTAGCACCAGTAAGTGATGAGTCATTTTGTTAGCTCACCGACTGTTCGAACACCCATGGGAAGGGCCCCTTGAGCAAAGTGATGACCCAGAGCTGACCACGAAGAAGTCAAGATAATAGGAGGACCCCAAACTTGAGGAGGTGGTGCAGGAGTCGCTTTTATTGGCGGTTATTCATAAAGAGCAAGCGCGACACACCCCACCTAGAAAGGGTACTTCTAGTACTACTGCAGAGGAGATGCAGCCGCATGACCTCACAGACCAACCAAAGACCAGTGCTTGATGCACCATGACATTTGACTTCTTTTGACCCAATTCTTATTTTGTCATGTTAGACACTTTGTTCTCTTTTTAGAATATTCTTTTGTTGGGTGTTTTTTTACTTATAATGTGAATGTTAGTTTTTAGTTTTTAATGTGTGTTGTGAACGTATTTTGCTGCATCCATGCATCTTGTATAGACCCAGAATTGCCTTGTTACTCTTAAATTGATTTGGTGATATGGTGGATATTGAAAGGCTCTTAGGCCTTTGTTATTTGAGTGAAACCACTTTTGGCCTGAATGACACACCAGATAAGCGAGTAAATCCCTTGTTCTAAACTTTTGAGCTTCTTATATACTCATTCTTTCTTGATATCTTGCTAGCTTAACCTTGTTTGATGAAATACCCTGATATTAGCCCTAGTCTATCCTTGAAAATGTGAATATTGATCGAGGCCAAAGGCTTAAGTTGAGGGTAGCTGTAGTTGGTGGCCCTGGTTTGAGGCATACATGTTGTGTACTTCACTTGAGACTAAAAACCTTAGTTGATGGTGGCCTTTATTGTGGTAAAGTAATAATAATAAGGTAGTTAGTTGGGAAATCAAGAAAGAAATGAAAAAGCATAAACTGAGTGAAGAAAAAGAAAAGATAAGTGCCTTGAGTTGACAAAAAAATAGAAAAAATAAGTTTGAAACCAAGGTACAACTGAAAAAGAGAAAGAACACACTCGACAAAAGTTCAAAACGGGGGAGTAAGGATTGATTTATTGAAAAGGGTTGGATCATGAAAGAAAAAAAGTGTTGGTAAACATGGTTGAAGGATAACTTTTAGTCACTAATTGCCCAAAATAACAAGATAAAGCACCCTGAACCTGTATTACAAGCCTATAAGTCCTAAAGTGATACACCTTCACTTTATCACCAAGCCAAAAGATGAGTATAGAGGCAAGCCTATGGTGTTAGTCATACGCATTGAATTTCAGTTGTGAGAGTGAGAAGACTTCCCCAATCCCCGAATTCTAAATAATTTTAAGTGAGTATGACGTACTTCTTTCCAGAGAAGGCATTAGCACTACTTGAGTAGCATATGACTGTACCAGTGATTGTGGAAGGTTGGTGCTCCTTAGCTTGTCATAGTTGGATTGCCAAGTTTCTCATTATGTTCTTGCTTACTTAATAACTTTGTGAGCCTGTTTTGAAAATAGTGGTTGGGTACCTGAATCAAATGAGATATTGTAGATGCCATTAATATAGTTGTTATGTATTTCTCTTTGTATGCTTAGATTGAGTCATTGCTTGAGGACAAGCAATAATTCTAAGTTGAGGGTGTTGATGCGCTGTCAAGACACATCAAACTTGGTGCCTGAAACAAGGGATTTTGTGAGTTCATAAAGAGGCTTTTTATGGTTTTGATGTGTTTTTGTGTTAACTTGCAGAAAAGTTAGTTTGGTATGATTTTGAAGAAAAGTTGCAGATTTTGCTGAAGCATAGGCCATATGAGCCCACCTACAAGTCGTAGCTTAAGATACGAGCCGTAGATTGTGTCATAGCAAGAATCAGTGGTAAAAATTCAAAAATCTACCAAGTGAAGGTCACTCCTACGAAGAAATCCTACTAGTCGTAAGACACACTGGACTCGTATATGTGGACTCGTAGCAAGAATCAGAGACCCGAAATGTTAGACCAAAAACCTAAATGCCAAGACTACGAGAGCAACATACGAATAGTAGCTCAAGCAAAGACTCATACCTATAGGTCGTACCGGTATATTACAAGATGCCTAGAACTTGATATAAGACTCCAACTATGACTCATAGGATGACCTACGACTCGTACCTGCTAAACTTATCAGCTGCCAGTTGTCTTTTCTGTGTAAATTCTAGGGTTGTTTTCTAAATACTATATATAGTTTAAGTTAGGTTTTTAGAAGCGAGTTTGACTAGTGTACAATTGAGTAGATCATTGTTCTCTCCTAGAAAGCCCCTTTTGAGGATTGCAAATCTCGCCTTGTACTTATTGTTGATCAATCAACCTTATGGGTTTTCAACTTGCGGTGCCTATTTTCTTTATTGTTATTGGTAAAGCTCTCATTTATGTCTTGTATGTACATTTTAGCTTGTTTTTCCCTTAGCCATGAGTAGCTAAGCACCCACAACTTGTGGTGTGGGAACCATGGGTAGTTGACTTGAGATATCATAGGTTTCTTGCATTTCCATGATTGGGGTTTGCATGTATTATCTATTTCCTTTCATTATTAATGTAGTTTGGTGGTGGTCAACACCAAACATTGCCTACTATGATAATCCCGACCAAGGTAGTGATGAATAGGAAACGGGAAATAGATGATATAATTCGATTGATGTGTTCTCATCTAATCAACCAAGCCTGACCAAGGGGAGGTTGACTGGGACATAGGTAATGGTTAGTTGGCATGCCATGGTTGCCGACCAAGCGCCATGGTGAAATTCGATCTTCACCTTCACAAAAGGGCTAGATGAACCTAAGTTACCGTCCTGCATGCAAATCACCAATTATAGTTATGTTACCTAGGGTAATTGAGTCGACGAACCATGTGGAACACAATTCCCAAGTTGTCCCCAAAATTGATTGTTTCCTTGCATTATAGTTAGTGGTAGTTTTATTTTATTTTTGAATAACAAAAATAAAACCCTCCTCATTTAGAGAGTGTAGTCATAAATACTAGAAATGATTAGTGGTGAAGTATTATAGACAACCGCTATATTGCCTGTTGATTCGACCCTAACCTCGGTTAGGTTAATTGTTGACAACGATCTCTTTCTTATTGGAGCATGAACATCATTAGTAAATACATATGGAGACTCTTGTGGTCGAGAAACACATCAACATGAACCCCGCATAAGTAATGAAATTAAATTTTCAAAGCAAGCACCACAGCCGCCAAGTCAAGATCATGGTTAGGATAATTTTTCTCATGCACCTTAAGTTTCCGCGAGGCATATGCTATTACTTTACCATTTTGTTTCAAAAAACACCTCAAACTAATTATTGAGGGATTACAATAAACCACAAATCCGTCTAACCCTTTTAGTAGATCCAAGATAGGAGGAGAGACAAGCTTATACTTCAAAGTTTGGAAACCCTTTTTCACATTCTTCAGTCCACATGAATTTGTCCTTCTTTTGTTTCAACATAGTCATATGGGAAGAAATAGAAAAACTATTTACAAATCTCCAGTTATAACCCTCCAAACCTAAGAAACTCCTAATATCCGACAGAGTAAAGGGTGTAGTCCAATTTCTTATGAGCTCTATCTCCTTAGGATCCACCTTAATTCCATCACCCGACAACCAAAATTAACATTTTTTATATTTAGCATACAACTTCTCATCCATCAAAATTTGCAGCACCACCCTCAAGTGATTCATTTGCTCCTCCTCACTATGTAAATCAATCAAGTTATCATCAATAAAGACCACCAAAAACATGTCAATGTTGGGTTTTAAGACCCTATTCATGAGATCCATAAATATAACCAGTGCATTAGTCAACCCAAAGGACCTAACCACAAACTCAAATGCCCATACCTAGTCCAGAAATCTGTCTTGGGAATATCACACTCCCTCATTTTCACTTGGTGATAGTCATACGGATGATCAATCTTAAAGACATAACTAGCCCCTTGAAGTTGATAAAAAAGGTCATCAATCCTTGATAGAGGGTACTTGTTCTTTATCGTAACTCTATTAAGTTGTCGGTAAGTAATGCACATGATAAGGTAACCATCATTTTTCTTCACAAACAATACTGGTGAACCCCAAGTTGACTTGCTAGGACTTATGAAACCTTTTTCCAATAAATCCCTTAATTGATCTTTTAACTCCTTTAAATTATTTTGGGGCCATAAGGTAAGGGGAAATAGAAAAGGGTTGAGTATCAGGAAGGAGGTCTATACCAAAGTCTATTTCCCTTTTGGGAGGAACGCTGGGAAGTTCATCGGGAAAGACATCAAAAAACTCATTGACTACCGAAACCGACTCAATAGGAAGGACTTTAGACTCTACATCCCTAACCCTGAAAAGATGATAAAGGCACCCTTAGAAATCAACTTTTGGGTTTTAAGACAAGAAATGAGTCTATCATTGACCACCATGTTACGACCTTCCCACTTAAGGGCAGACTCAAGAGGGAATTAGAATTTCACCCTACGTCTTCTACAATCAATGAGATATAATATGCATTTAACCAATATATCCCAAGAATAATATCAAAATCTACCATGTCAAGTTCAACAAAATCATAAGGTAAGACTTTATGCAATATGAGCATGGGACAATTTTTATAGACTCTTTGAGAAAAAATGGACTCACCAACGGGGGCAGACACTTCATAAGGTTCACATAACAATCTGGGACACACATAAAGCTTTTTGGCAACAAAAGGAGTAATGGAAGAAAGAGTGGCACCCGGTTCTATTAATACATACACATCAAAATAAAAAACTTTTAACATACCAGTAACAATATCGGGCACCTCATCAACTTCTTGCCTAAATTAAAGAGCATAGAACCTATTTTCCCATGGAGCATCTCTTTGTTGGGCTCCTCTTCCCTTTTGCCCCACATTAGCACCTTGTCCTTGAGGATGACCGTCTCTATCCTTCTTTTGAGCATGTGGACAATAAACTACCTTGTGACCTACTTCACTACAACTAAAAGCAAGCATTAGAATTACTCAAACATGGACCACTGTGATTCTTTTCACACCTTGGGCATCTAAGATTTGTCATTCCTCTATTACCACATTGGAATCTTGGGTTAGGCATCCTATCATTAGCAAAACTCTTGTTAGAAGCATTGTATGACTCTTGGCCTTGGATCTTTTCGCCCTCAGGAAACCAGCCACCCTTAGAACCTTGGACACCACCTTCAAATCGAGTCCTCTTGGACTCACCACTCTTTCTCTTTCTAAGGTTTTCCCCCTATAGTTGCTCCGCATATTTCATGTGTCGGGACAAATCCATTTCACCTATTAGTATGGAAGTACAACACTCTTCATCAACCAAGTCTGACACTCCCGACATAAATTTGTTCAGCCTTGATCTAGTTTAAGCAAGTTGGAAAGCTTGTTGAACTTGAGGGCATACTTCCTCACACTCGTGGAACCTTGCTTAAGGTTCATAAACTCCATCGTCTTAGCCTCCCTTAGATTGATATAAATGAAACAATTGAGGTATGCAGCATTAAACTCTTCCCATAGGATAGCATTACATTTTTCTTCTCCAAATTCCATTGAGTAAACCAAATTTGAGCCATCCCTTTGAGTTGGTAGGCCATAAACTCTTCCTTTTCCTCTCAATAGACCCCCATGATGGATAGCACCTTATGCACATTATCTATGAATTCTTGGGGATTCCCATCTGTCATGGACACAAGAAACTCTGGTGGATTCATTCTTGTGAAATCCCTCACCCTTGAGGCCAGAGTGGAAACATAAGGGTTGTGGGCTCCTTGGTTCAATTGGTCAGTCATAGCATGAGCCAACGTTGTAATAACATCTCAGAACTCATCTTGGGATACCCCTCCATCTTGAGGAGCTTGAGGAGCGAGAGAGGTTAGTTGCTCCTTAGGTGTGCAGGCTCTCCTTGGTCTCCCTCTTGGAATCGACATGATCTAGAAGAGCAAAGAGCATTCATCAGGGGAAAAGCTTTACGATTATATCTAAAGCATTATATAGACCATGAAGAAGTGAAACATTTCCTACAAAGCCTCATAGCCTCCCTTTCATAATTGTGGTGCGCTTCACAACTATGAATAAGACTCTAATTGACGCGGTGTATTGGATTTTGAGGACCATTAACAACCAAGTGCTCTGGTACCAAGCTTGTCACGACCCAAGCCTAGAACCTATTCATGAAACGGCGAATGAGAAGTCGAAAGATAACCCAAACAAGCCTCTTAGTGGTAACATGCACACATACTTATTTGCAAAAGTAAAATAGACATAAACAAGAACCATTTGATAAAAAGAGAAATGGGTCTAAGGGAAGTTTTTTATAGCATGGTAATGTAAGAAGAGTCAATCTTGAAAGCATAAACACATAATATCCAACAAAACCTCTACATTTAGAATGGAGTGAGGGCCAAGACACTCCCCGGGCTCACCCTCATAAAAATAAGTGCTCAACATAAATAAAAAGTCTCAAGATATCATGAAATGAGTAGATATTTTCCTCAAAGTTGAGGACTCACCAAAGCTTGCTTCAAAGGGTCGTACTAGCCACGTGGAGGAAGATGATCAAATGGAGATCTGGTCCCTACATGGTGATATGATGTTTGCATAAACATTGCGTCAGTACGTTTGAATGTACCAAGTATGCGGGATGTAATGCAACAAGACATAGGCCAATATAGTCAAAATGCATAATCATAGGTAATACATAAGTATAATTACAATATGGCATGCGTGGTAAATGCTTTAAGTATAACATGATTATAAATCATTCAACTTGCATAATACATAATACATGTGTGGAAGAATACCTTAATCGACACAGACCAAGTAGCTACAACTTGGAATCCAAGGCATGACACACCCTTGGTTAGGTGGACGAGCATGACACCCTCGACTAGGTGTGGTCAACTTGCAAAGGCAAACCAAACATGATAACATGAACTAGATGTATTCACTAGTATAGAAAGGGTAATAATCATAATCCTATGGTGGCACGTAGTTTAGCGACTAAAGACTTTATATAAGTACCCCTCGAGTCGAGCCCCCATCTTAAGCCCCAATTGGTGTTAAGTCAAATCCCATAGAATACTTGAAATAATTATAACAAGTATAACTTGTAAGAAATATGGTAACATAACATGAGTAGCTTGTAAAATCATAGATAATTTTATGAGAATAGATCATAATCATATATGTACCCTTGCTTTAACATGAATGGCTCAGAAGAGGTAGAAATTGTGAAATAGGGCTCAATTTGTAACTTGTAAAATCATAGATAATTTCGTGGATTTAATACATACTTAAAATTCCTTAATAATCATGAAGTTACTTGACTTGTAAATCATATAAATAGCTTGTGAATCCTTGTCACGTAATTTCATCGAAAACTTGGTAGGAACATGATACTTATTCAAAATTATGAAACTCAAGAGTGTAGTAAGTTAAGTAAATCAGTTCAAAATCGACCCACCAACATTGTAGTAAAACCCCAAATTTGGTATCATGAAATCCATCTCAAAAATTCATGTTCATAGCTTTGATAGCTCAAATCATGCATAGTCTCAATAGAAATAGATCAAATCATAGTATAAACTTAAAATAGATATCCATGAATAATCAATAATACTTGATAAAACCCCAACATAATTCATGTTCATATTTCATAAATAGAGATACCCATAAGTAATTCAACTTGAAATCGTGCAATTTTCATAAAAAGAAAGATTGGGCTCCATGGGTGGAAGGACCCAATATACGAAACCCACACATCTTAAACTTGGGTTTTCTTGAGGTGAGCTTAAAGGAACTTTAAGATTGGATCGACTCCTTGATTCCCAAAATTAAGCTTGGAATCCTTGATTTGGAATGATATATTTGGTTGTCTAAGAGAGGTTTTTAAGCGGATTTAGAGTGATATAGAGTTGAAGAATGACTAAGTATATGTGATTTCACATCTAAATGGGCATAGGGCTATTACCCAATGCCTTTGGGTGAATAATAAAAAGCAGGGAAAATGGTGCACTGGTCCACACCCCTAGTGTGACGTGGACCATACCCGTAGTGCAAATTACACTGCTTCGCATCCCTTTCATGTACCGGCCATGGCGTGGACAACCTTTGGAAATCGTAAATTAGCGAAAATTATTTTTTGCTAGGGGTCATCTAAAGTCCGAGTTATACCCATTTTCCTCTCAATTTTTCCCTCTGATGAAGAATACAAAGTCAAATTTTTTAAATCACACATGTATTTTGAGATATATGAAAATTACGATTGTGGGGCTTTCTGAAGCACATGTGGGTCATTTCAGCATGCCACATTCTAGTACATTCAAAGAACTAACGCATATTCTTGTCCTACATGATTTAACCATATAGGAACATGTTCCATGATATCCTCCATGTGGCTAGCATTTGGATCATAGAAGATTTTTCTTATGGTAAGTCCTCTAGTGCGTGGAGAATATCCGGTTTCTATCTTACTTATGTTGACACTTTATTCCACTTCACTTCTAGTTTGAGGGTAAGCGTTGGACATGTCTTGGACCTCGTCCTATTCATGCTTAAAGGTGTTGTTGGATACTATGTTATGTACCTATGATATGATGTTGAGATTATATGGAGACTTATCCCTTATACACTCTCTTATGTGATGCCATTGATAATGATCAGAAGTGATGAAAGTACTAAGTCCCTATTTCCCTCTAGCTTGAGTCCTACTCACCCTCTCCTTAGCACTCACCTGCTATGTGTTTTATGCAAATCCTATTCCCCTATTCATCCCCATAGCGTGAGTCATAAGCACCTATTCCCTTAGAGTTATATGTTGAATGATTGTTTTAATATTCCGTAACCAAGGATGTGCAAATGATCTGCTAAGTGGCTTGTTTGGGTTGCCTTCAGGATTCCCATCCACCGTATTATGTCTAATCCCTAGGCTTGAGATGTGACAAACTTGGTATCAGAGCACTAGATTTATAAATGATCCTCGGACATCGAACACACCGCGTCGAGTAGAGTTTTATTCATGGTTGTGAAGTGCATCACAACTTTGAATAGCAGGTTATAAGGCATTTCAGTAAATGTTTCACTTCATTAAGAATCATGTCATGCCATTAGAAGTACCTAAGTTAATTCCTCCCACTAACGACGCCCTCTTTTCAATTTCTAGAAGATGCCGCCAAGAAGAGCACCATTGTTAATGGGTGATATCGAAGATAAAGCCCTTCCCATGCAACAAGAGAAGAATGTTTCTCATGTGGATTTTAGGGCCAATTTCACCATGATGACATAAGTATTAGCCAATCACGTCAACCTTGGTGCTAATGTTCCAAATACTTTCACCTCGACTCTAAGGGTAAACGATTTTGCCAAGATAAACCCTTTCGAGTTTCTTGGTTCAAAGGTTGAGGAGTTTGCTCAAAAGTTTTTGCGATATGCATAAGATGTTGGCCATTATGGGTGTTACTTCAGAGGAAAAGGCAAAGTTGGTGGCCTTCCAATTTAAAGGTGTTGCTTAAATATGCACAATCAATAGAAAAGTGAGAGGTGTGACGATTTAGGTTCCATTTCTTCGGGAGAGTTCAAGGATGCATTTCTAGATAGTTTTTTCCCATTAGAGTTGAGGTAAGCAAATATAAAATAATTTATCAACCTTAAGCAAGGGAATATGAGTGTGAGGGACTATTCCCTCAAGTTCTCCTAACTATCCAAGTATGCCCCATCATTGATTGTGACCACCGAGCAAGAATAAGCAAATTTATGTCAAGATTATCCGACTTGCTTGTCTAAGAGTGTCAGACTACTATGCTAGTAAAGGAGATGGATATTTCAAGGCTAATGACTTATGTGGAGAAAATAGAAGGTGAGAAGGTAAGGAAGAAAGCAAGAGAATCTAAGGGATCTTGTTTTGGTAAGGGAGGGACCATTATTTACAAAGACACCAAAGGCTAGGAGTAAGAAGGAAAGAAACCCATATCCTACTTGTTACAAGTATGGTAAGATGCACATAGAAATGTGTTTGGCTAGTCAAGAAGCTTTCTTTGATTATGGTGAGATAGGGCATAAGAGAAGGGATTGCCCAGTGGCCACTAGCAAGAGAAGAGAGGTAGAACTGGTAATGCTATGTCTGGTACGTATATGTTTCTTAATATTGTAATGGTTAGTACTAAATGATTTCATAAGTTTTGGTGCCATGGTGGATGTTTTGGTATGTGTTTTCATTCCATTGGTATATTGGTAATGATGGTAGTTCATTTTCAATCTCATACATCATTTATTTAGTCATGACATTCTACATATTATGCATGTATGCTCATGAGTAAGTTGATTGAAGTTTCATGTGCAATTATGAAAAATGTGTTGCTCATGCTATTAAAATGATGTCAAGTTAGAAACTTTGAAATTTGCATGAAAATAATATTTATTTGCATTATTGTATTCGTAAGGATTTGATGGATGTTGTTCCATTCTATTCATTCTATCTATATTCATATTCAATGATGAATGTTCTCAAAGGGGGATATTGTAACACCCTTCAACATACCCTGAAAAGACCATATGATGCACTTTTTGAATATCTTAAAATACATGTGTTATATCGCAAATCTGACTTCATATTCTTGTTAAGAGGGAAAAATTGTGTGAGACAATGGTTACTCACAAGGTGTAGGTTGCCTGTGTCAGAAAATAATTTTTTTCGGATAAGATTGTGCAAACCAGAAGGGTCCAAGACAAGTCCGCATTGTGGACTTCTTGTGCCATGGGTTAAAATTTTCCAAATTTTCTCAGTTCCATCTGAGGGCATTTAGGTAATTATTCAATGCCTATATAGATGAGAATTTTCAGCCATTTCAAGCCCTAGAACTCTCAAAAACATTCTCAAATTTCTCTCTAATCTTCACCAAATCCTCAATTCTCTCTCATGCATTTCAAGAACTCTTGTTGGAATTCAATAAACCAAGTGAAGCGCTAGTCTTCTCAAGTTTCTTTCAAGAAAATCTCAAGTTTAAGGTTGTGGTCTTCCATCAGTGGACCCTTCAACCCATGGAGCCCCAAAACTATATTTATCAAATTTCTTGATTCTAATGACTAATTCTTTATGGGTATCTTCTATTATCAGTCCATTACTTGAAATATGTTGCTAATGTGTCCTAATAATGATTGAGATTATGATAAACTTATTACATTAAAGCATTGTATGCTATGGAATCTTGAAAGACTTAAAAATTTTATGAACCTTTTATGGTTTCATGACACCTAAATTGGAGTTTTGTATGTATAAGGGTGCTTGTTTGAATGATATCTTAAATAACTTCAATTTACCCCTCTCATGATCCTTACTCTTCAATTGCATGATTTTAAAGCTTATATGCATATTACACACCATGTTTTGGCTAATATATTTGACAAACTTCTATGTTGATGAAACACTTATTGTAAGACATGTAAATTAGGAATGTTAAAAATGTTGTAGGGCTATCTTGCATGCTATGAGCTTAAGAGAGCATTGTGATTGTTTTAAATGATATGAAGCCTATTTGTTTGATTTTATGAAGTATTAGTTTTGATGAATTAATCTTTGATATATTGAGCTATTATGATATTATGAATTTTATGACTATAACTATGAAGTTGAGAATCATTGAAGGTGAATTTCGTGTTTTCATGTCAATGTTTTCAAAGATGTTATGTATGATTGAGGTTAGTTGTTTTGGGAATGATTTTAATTGATGAATTGTACTATTTTTAAGCATTGTCCTCCTGAACATGATTTAAAATTACATGCATGAGCCTACCCGATTGTCATATTGAGTTTTCTAATGATGAATGATTCCTAATGATGAAGTTTCTTATAAATAATGAAAAGGTTTCACTCTATGTATGCTAGTTCATGAATGTGATAGAGGATGAGGTATATTAAGTATGTTGTAAAATTTGTTCTAATCCTGTGAAAGCTATGTGATATTGTAAAGACCTCTTTATGATGTTATGGTATACAACTTGTGCATGTCATGATTACTTTCATGTTTGTATACTAAATGGAACTAGTTTTAAGAAATTTAGAATAAATGAATTATTGAGGTATGAGTCCTCTGCCTAGTAAAGCGTATGAGATGATGATGAGCCAATAGTAAAGGTATAGACAAGACCTAAGAGCTATATAATGATGATGATTTGTGTTCAAAAGGCTTATGGGATGAGTTAGTAGAATGCCTCTCCATTGTTTCAAGATATTTAAGAGATGGATTAGTAAAATATGTCTCCATCGTAGATGATTCTGCGATTCAAGTTATGGCCATTCCATGATAGTCACACTTAGCACCGAGTGGACTTGGGATAAATGTGGATACTCCCCAAGTGCTAGGGAAAGAAATTAGTAGAATACCATTGTCCCATAACGATATGCCACCGTAGGAAATAGGGTCACCGCTAGTAAAGGTTGGTTTCTGGACCACCCATTAGTAGAGGTAATAGCTCTCTTTAATGGATCTACTTAGGCATCTTAGGAGGTTGACTTAGCAAGTGATTTCCTCCTTTCTTCTGGTGTAGGGGAAACATCCAGACTCCATGAGTTAGCTCACATAGTTTTTGTTAGTTAAAGGATGCTCTCACATATGTTCAAGTTCTCTTTATGGTCCCATGTTGACCCTCTTATGATAATTATAATGGTTCCTTTATGTCATGTCCAAGGGTGTCTGAAAGGTGTATAACTCATTGTCTCGAAAGTTCAAATGGTTTTCTTCATATATGCTATGGTTTCTTGTTATTGGAAATGGAATTTATCATAAAGGCATATGACCTTCTTTCCAAGTGTGTATGGTATCCTTCTTTATCAATACAAGATTTTTATTTACACTAGATTCTTCTTTCTTTGATTTAAAAGAAATATTTTCTCAAAGAATATGGATATTTTACTTATGTATGATAAGTTATGTCCCTAATTATCCTATGTTTAACGGTTCAAGTGATGTTTCTAAATGATCATTTTGTTCACTAGTTTTGTGACTCATGTTTCGTCTATTGCATGCCAACATAATAGTACATTTCAAGTACTAATGTATACTTTTTGGCTACATTATTTAACCATGTAGTGACCGTCACTCCTCGATATCCTCTACGTGTCTAGCATTTTGATCATAAAAGATTTTGCTTGTGATGAGTCCACTAGTTCGGGGACAATATCTGGTTTCTATCTTACTTATGTTGAGACCTTATTCCACTTTACTTTCTAGTTTGAGGGTGAGCCCTGGACATGTCTTAGCCGCCGTCCTATTCATGCTTAGAGGTGTTTTTGGATACTACACTATGTACCTTTGATGAGATGTTGAGATTTTACGGAGACTTAAAGCCTATCCCTTATGTGATGTTATTTGATGCAATTGGTAATGATAGAAGGTAATGAAAGTTTTTAAGTCCCTATTTCCTCATAGCTTGAGTCCTACTTACTATCACGACCCAAGACTAGGGCCTAGACGTGACATGGAGAATGGGGAACCCTAAGGGACTCCAATCAAGCCTCTTAACATACCATTATACATCCTTAGTTGCGAAAGCAATAAGATAACAATAAGAGATAGTAAAGAGGGATACGGGGCTAAGGGACATCATTCATATCACAAAACACTAGAGAGTCAAGCTTTTAGCACCATTACATAATTTGTCCAACAACACCTCTAAACATAGAATATAGCAGGGGCTAAGACAAGCAACCGGACTCACCCTCATAGTTAAAGCATACAATAAAGTAAATAGAGTATATATATAGCATAAATCAAGAGAAGTATGTCATCAAAGTTGAGGACTCACCAACTTGCTTAGAGAGATATCATAATAGCTATGTCGAGGAGGAGGATGATCAAGTGGGGCTCCGATCCCTACATAGTAACATCATGCTTTTTCATAGAGCATGCGTTAGTACATTTTAATGTAGTAAGTATGTAGGATGCAATGCAATAATAGACAGGCGACACAGTAAAATGCATAATTAAGCAATAGATGATCATATAACAATATGACGTGCATGAATGATACTTGAAGCAATCATTCTTGTATATGGAACATATTACATGTGTCGAAATATACCATCATCATACACAAAGAAACTTAGCACTTGGTATCTAAGGTAGACCACCCCTTAGAAGTGATTGAGGTACCAACCCCTCAATTGGTTGATGGACATGACAACCCTCCACCGAAAGTGATTGAGGTACCAACCCCTAAATTGGCCACCCCTATCTGAGGCAATTGAGGTACCAACCCCTCAATTGGTTGATGGTTTACCACCATCATCCTAGGCGATTGAGGTACCAACCCCTCAATTGGTTGATGGCTTACAACCCTCATCCGAGGTGATTGAGGCATCACCGCTAATTGGCTATAGTTAAATCACAACACAATAGATACTTCTCATGGAATTAACACATTCATACTACCCTTTCATCATCACAAAGTCACTTAAAACATATGCCAAGCATTAGGCCTTCAATAACTCAAGATACATTAACCGGACATTTTATAAAACACTTGGTAGATGTGCAATGCTAGTGTAAAAACATGCAATTCAAGAGTGAAATCATGCAAGTAAACTGAATGAAAAACCACCAACTAACACTTGGTAGTGCCTTCATGAAATATAAATCAAAAACCTTTATCAAATCTCAAGATAGATCTAAGATTCACACTTTTGCAAAACCCCAATATAGTTCATAGTCAAATTCATAATAGAATACCCATAAGGTAAGTCAACTTAGAAACCTGTAATTTAGGTAAAAAAAGAAGCTTGGGCACCATGGGTGAAAGGAACCAATGGTTGAAACCCACATACCTTGATTTTGAATAATTCTTGATGAAGATTCGAAATACAGACTTAAAGGTTGAGTTAAATCCTTAAGATCCGTATAAGTTTTGGGACATGAAATTTGGGGTGAAATATTAGTCTGAGTATTTGAGAAAGTATTGGGGAATGTCTTGTGGGATATGATGGTGAAATAAAGCTAAGTATATGTATTTTTGGATGATTTAGGCCTAAGACCCAAAAGTCTTGGACAAAAATTACAAACTACATAAAAAATGTATAGAGGCGCATGCGCCCTTGGGGCATCGTGCCTTGGGTGCAAAAACCTCTCTGGAAATTGCATTGTGCCACTTCTAAATGTTGATACGGTTGCTAAAAATCAGAGTTAGACCCATTTGCCGCTCAATTTTTCCACTTATTCAAGAATAGGAAGTTGGATTTTGGATATCATACGCGGATTTTGAGATATATGAAAATTACGATTCCGGGCACTTTTGAGGCACATTTTCCGACCCTTTTTCAGGTCATTTAAATATCTCCCCTTTGGAAACATTCAATCCCCGAATGTCAAAGAAGCATACATAAGAAGAGCAATAATGAAGAATTCAGCCCTAACAAGGATGCATCAATACACTTAAACATCATTTTGAAAAATCTTAACATAAGTGTTAAAATCACTGTAAACTTTGACAATAAAAACATAAATTCATGTATATGACATGGGGGCTGAAACATAAGACTTGAAATCACATACCTACTTAGGGTTAGTACCTTAGGCTTGAGTAGAATAGAAGAGATAAGGATATCGCTTTTGCATGTTTGCTTGGCCTCCCGTATAACACTTTCAACTTGTTGATTTCTCCAAAGGAACTTAACGGAAGCGATATCCTAGTTCCTCAATTTATTCACTTGTCTATGCAAGAGCTCTACTGGAACTTCTTAATAAGTCAAGTTGTCTTCAACAACACCCACAACATCTAATGGGGAAATAGCATTTGGGTGACCCACACATTTCCTCAAAATGGATACATGAAACATCAGATGAACCAAGACCATTTCACTAGGAAACTCTAACTCATAGGCCACCTTACGAATGCTCCTCAACACCCTATAAGGATCCTCAAATCTTGGACTTATTTTACCCTTCACACCAAAACGAACCACACCCTTCATGGTTGACACCTTCAAATAGACCCAATCAACTTTAAATTCAAGCTCTCTTCTACTCACATTGGCATAAGACTTTTGACAACTTTGGGCTATATTGAACCTTTCCCTAATAAACCTTACCTTCTCCATAGCTTCCACAAGTAGATTCGGACCCAAAAAAGCCATTTCTGCCACCGAAGCGGTGATCTACAATGTCTACCACAGAGGGCGCCAAAAGGAGCCATACTAATGGTAGAATGATAGCTAATGTTATAAGCAAATTCAATCAATGGAAGATGATCATCCCAACTACCCTTAAACTCTAGAATACAAGCCCTAAGCATATCCTCAAGAGTTTAGATAGTTCTTTCGACTTGGCCATCCGTTTGAGGGTGAAAGGTTGTACTAAGCTTTACCTTGGACCCAAGACCCCTTAGGTAGGACCTCCAAAAGTGTGAAGTTGAGCACCACGATCCAATATGATAGACAAGGGAAACCTATGCCATCTCATAAAATCATGAATGTACAATTTCTCATAGTCTTCGGCCCGATAAGTAGTCTTAACCGGCGGGAAATGAGTCGACTTTGTCATCCTATCAACCACCACCCAAGTTGAATCAAAACCCTTTCTACCCATGGGCAACCCAACCACAAAATCCTTGTTAATTACCTCCACCTACCAAGTAGGAATCTCCATGTCTTGGGTAAGGCCACCCGGCCTTGGTGTTCGTCTTTGACTTATTGGTAACTATGACAACCTGACACAAATTTGGCAATGTCATTCTTCATACCTTCCCACCAAAACACACCCCTTAAATCCCTATACATCTTTGTAGAACCAGGATGGGTAGAATAAGAAGAATTATGAGACTCATCAAGGATCTTCTTTCTCAAATCAACAATACAAGGAACGCACAACCTACCTTGGTACCTAACAGCACCATTTCCCCTTTGGGAGAACACCGTCACCTTACCCTTTTTCACCAAGGCATTCAATTCTATCAAGGAGGAATCAAGATCTTGCTTTTCTTTTACCTCGTCAACCAAGGAAGATTTTGAACTATCGACAACAACCATATCACCATACCACCATTATCCACCTCTTCCAACCTAACCCCCAATATAGCCAGCTGATGGACCTCTCTAGCCTCCTCCTTGCCACCATCATCAACATGAGCTAGGCTACCCATAGACACCCAACTCAAAGCATCTGCCACTATATTAGCCTTACCGAGATGATAATGCACACTCATATCATAATCCTTAAGAATCTCTAACCATCTTTATTGTCTCAAGTTAAGATATTTTTGAGAGAACACATATTGGAGACTATTATGATCGGTGAACGCATCACCATGCACCTCATACAAATAGTGGCACCAAATTTTCAAAGTAAAAACCATGACGGCCAATTCAAGATCATGAGTATGATATTCTTTTCAAGCACTCTGAGTTGTCTAGAAGCATAGGAAATCACCTTAGCACTTTGCACAAAAACACAACTCAAACCAATCCGACAGGCATCATAATACACAATAAACCCTTCCAACTCTTCCGGTAGAGATAAGATAGGAACAGACATAAGCTTATCCTTCAAGGTTTGGAAAATCTTTTCACACTCAGTGGTCCACACAAACTTAGCCTTCTTTTGAGTCAAATTAGTCATGGCAGAAACAATGGAAGAGAACCCATTCATAAACATCTGGTAGTAACCCATTAAGCCTAAGAAGATTCTAATGTCCGATGAGGTCAATGGTCAAGGCCAATTTCTAATCACATCCATCTTTTTAGGATCCACCTTAATACCATCCCCCGACACCACATGACCTAGAAAACCAACCTCTTTCAACAAAAATTCATACTTCTCATATTTAGCATACAACTTCTCTTCCTTCATTCTTTATACCACCACCCTTAAATGAGCCACATTCTCCTCCTCACTATAAGAATAGATCAAAATATCATGAATGAAAACCACCACAAACAAATCAAGGTAGGGTTTAAGGACCCTATGCATAAGATCAATGAAGATAGCCGGTGCATTGGTCAATCCAAAAGACATAACCACATATTCATAATGCCCATACCTAGTCAGGAAGACCATCTTGGGAATGTCATGCTCCCTCACCTTCACTTGATGATACTCGGACTGAAGATCAATCTTAGAAAAGTGATTAGCCCCTTGAAGTTGGCCAAACAAATCATCAATTCTTGGGAGAGAGTACTTATTTTTTATTGTAACCCCATAAAGATCCAGTAGTCAATACGACCTATCCTTCTTCTTAACAAACAATACCACTGCACCCCAAGATGATTGGCTATGTCTTAAAAAACCCTCCTGCATCAAGTCCCTCAATTGCTCCTTCAACTCATTTAACTTTGTCGATGCCATACGGTAAGGCAGAGTATAAATAGGTTGACTATCGGAAGAAGGTCTATGCCAAAGTCTATTTTCCTTTTGGGAGGAACATTGGGAAGGTCACTTGGTGAGACATCAAGGAACTCATTTACAACCAGAACCAACTTTATAGGAAGGACTTTGGACTCAACATCCCTAACCTTCACAATGATGGAGATACCCCTTAGAGATTAACTTTTGGGATTTAATGCAATAGATAAACCTACCCTTGCCCACCACATCATGACTCTCCCACTTAAGGACGGGTTCAATTGGGAATCGAAATTTCACCCTATGGGTTCTACAATCAATAGAGGCATAATATGCATGCAACTAATCAATCCGATGAATGAAATCAAAATCAAGCATATCTAACTCAATAAGATCACAAGGCAATATTTTAAGCAAGATGCAAATATGAAAATTTTTATAGACCTTTCTAGCAACAATAGATACACCAATGGGAGTAGACACCTTATAAGATTCACACAACAATTCAGGCTCAACATGAAACTTTTTGGCAATAAGAGGAGTAACAAAAGAAAGAGCGACACCCGGGCCTATTAGTATATACACATCAAAATCAAAGACTTTTAACATACCGATGATGACACCGGGCACCTTATCAACCCCTTGCCTTCCACAGGGGAGCCTAAAATTGATTGTGCCTTGGGGCACGACCTCGTTGGCCTTCTCTACCAAAATGAACAACATTAGCACTCCGACCTAGAGGATGAACATCTTTATCCTTGTTGCAATTTCATGGACAATCAATCATCTTATTGCCTACTTCCCCACAACCAACGAACTAAGAGAGTGTACTTTCACTTTCCAAATGAGGCAGTTCTTGAATGGAAAGGCAATGTTGGGGCATCAAAGGGGAAGTTTATCTCTTACTTTATGGCTAAAAAGATGATATCTAAGGGGTATATATGTCATTTAGATAAAGTAAGGGACATGGAGGCAGAATCACCGACTCTTCAGTCAATTCCAGTAGTGAATGAATTTGTCGATGTGTTCCTTGAAGAACTCCCAGGCTTACCTCCAGAACGAGAAATAATTTTGGTATTGACTTATTTCCAAGCACTCAACCAATTTCTATACCTCCATATAGAATAACTCCGACAGAATTGCGTGAATTAAAAGAGCAGTTTAAAAACTTATTAAAAAAGGGTTTTATAAGACCTAGTGTGTCCCCTTGGAGTGCACCAATGCTATTTGTACGCAAAAAAGATGGCACCTTGAGAATGTCTATCGACTATCGACAACTGAATAGGGTGACAATTTAGAATAAATATCCCCTACCCAGGATTGATGATTTATTTGATCAGTTATAGGGTGCCAAATGCTTTTCAAAAATTAATTTGAGGTCAGGCTATCACCAAGTAAGGGTGAAGGAGAAAGATATACCTAAGACTACTTTTAGAACATGCTATGATCACTTTGAATTTCTTGTTATGTCATTTGGGCTAACAAATGCACCAATGGTTTTTATGGATTTGATGAACAGGGTATTCAAGCCATTCTTGGATGTGTTTGTAATAATGTTTATAGATGACATTTTGGTATATTCGAGATCAGAAGAGGACCATGCAAATTACTTACGACAAGTATTACAGGTTCTTCGTGATCGACAATTATATGCCAAGTTTTCCAAATGTGAATTTTGGCTAGATTCAGTGGAATTCTTGGGTAATATTGTGTCTGATGAAGGAATAAGGGTTGATTCACAAAAGATAGAGGTTGTAAAAGATTGGCCAAGACCAATGACACCAACAGAAGTTCGGAGCTTCCTAGGTTAGGCAGGTTATTACAGAAGGTTTGTTGAAGTTTTTTTTTTCTATTTCTGCACCTCTGACAAAGTTGACACATAAGGCAACCAAGTTCCAATGAAATGATGCATGCGAAAGGAGCTTCCAGGAACTGAAAAATAAGCTAACTTCTACACTTGTGATGGTACTTCCAGAAGGAACTGAAGGGTATGCAGTGTATTGTGATGCTTCAGGAGTTGGCTTAGGGTATGTATTGACACAACATGGTAGGGTAATTACTTATGCATCCGGACAGCTACGATCACATGAGAGAAACTACCCAACTCACGATCTTGAGCTGGCAGCGGTTGTGTTTGCTTTACAAATACGCCACCACTATTTGTATGGGGTTCACATTGACATATATACTGATCATAAGAGCCTGCAATACATTTTTGAGAAGAAAGACCTAAATTTAAGACAGCAGAGGTGGCTAGAGCTAATAAAGGATTATGACATTGATATACTATACCATCCAGGGAAAGAAAATGTGGTAGCCGACGCTCTGAGTCCTAAGGAAATCATGAATACCGGTGATCCAACTGTGATAAGTCAAGAAGTAGGTAAGGATCTATGTCAGTTAGCCAGTTTGGGAGTTCGCCTTCTTGAAACTCCCAAGGAAGGGGTTATCGTACATAATGTTGCAGAGTCTTCATTAGTAAAGGAGGTGAAAGAAAAACAGTTCGAGGATCTTGTTCTACGACAGCTTAAGGAAGAGGTGAGTCAGGGTTCGGTAAAGGGATTCGATCTTACACAAAATTGGGTACTTTACTGCAAGAATACATTATGTGTGCCTGATATTAATAGCTTAACAAGGACGATAATGGAAGAAGCCCATCATTCTCGATACTCCATCCATCCAGGATTGACTAAGATGTACCATCACCTAAAGGGAATGTTTTTGTGGGGAGGCATGAATAAGGACCTTGCAGAATTTGTAGCTCAATGTCCAAATTTCAAACTAGTGAAAGTAGAACACCAAAAGCCAGGAGGTTATATGCAATGTATAGAACTTCTAACATGGAAGTGGGACATGAATAATGTGGATTTTGTTATAGGTTTGCCTCTCTCATCTCAGAAGTTTGACTTCATATGGGTAATAGTTGACAAACTCACAAAGTCAGCACACTTCTTACCAATCAAGAGTAATTATACAACTGAAGAGTATGCCAAACTATACCTAAAAGAGATAGTTAGGCTACACGGAGTCCGAATTTCCATTATATCTGACCGAGAAGCTCAAGTCACTGCAAAGTTTTGGAAGTCCTTCCAAAGGAGTTTAGGGACACAAGTAAATTTGAGTACAACATTCCACCCCCAAACAGATGATCAAGAAGAACACACAATTCAGACACTTGAAGATATGTTGCGAGCTTGTGCATTAGACTTTAAAGGTAGTTGGGTGGACCATTTACCACTTATTGAGTTTTCCTATAATAACAGCTACCACGCGAGTATCAATACGGCACCTTAAGAAGCTTTGTATGGAAGGAAGTGTAGGTCGCTGATTGGGTGGTTTGAAGCGAGTGAAACCACCTTATTTGGGCCAGATCTAGTACAACAAGCCATGGAAAAAGTTAAGCTGATACAACAACGACTAGAAACAGCCCAGAGTCATCACAAATCGTATACGGATGCTAGGAGAAGAGGACTGGAATTCTCAGTAGGGGATTGGGTATTTTTCTAGGTGTCGCTAGTGAAAAAGGTTATGAGATTTTGTGAGAAAAGGAAATTGAGCCCATGTTACATTGGGCCATATCAGATTATTAAGAGGTTTGGGCAGGTTGTATATGAACTAGAGCTACCCCAAGAACTTTCAATGGTTTATCCAGTTTTTGATGTCTCAATGCTTCGAAAATGCATAGGTGATCCATCTCGTATCACTCCTATTAAGGATGTACAGGTCACAAAAGATCTCACCTATGAAGAGGTACTTGTTGCCATTCTAGATCGTCAAGTTAAGAAACTAAGGAATAAAGAAATAGCTTCAGTGAAAGTACTTCGGAGAAACAAGCAAGGAGAAGAAATAACATGGGAAGTCGAGGATGCGATGAAATTGAAATATCCCCACTTATTTGAAGCTGAAGAGGAAGTCCAGCATGTAGAATTGGGACATTAATAGGTACGTGCTATTGAATACTTAATGTGTTGTCAAAAGTTTGTGTAAGTAAAATAGGTACGTATTATTGAATGCTTAATGTGTTGTCAAAAGTTGGTGTAACTGGTTAAGCTATCCAATTGTGCTAACATTCGAGGAAGAATATTCCTAAGGGGGGAGGATGTAACACCCAAAACTTACAGTACTAGTACAATGCAAATGAAACATGACATGGTTTGGTCAAATTAGCGCTAATTTTTAAAAGTGCTTGAATCTCGTGTTAATGGGCTATATGTGCGTCTAACAGTTAAGAGGGTCGAGCGCATACTTGTTTTGGGTCGAATTGAGGAGATCACGACCTTAAATGAAGTAAGAGAACTGAGGTGCTTGTATGATTTAGTAAGCTAGCAGGTGAGCCACCTACTTGCTAAGCTTAAATTTGCTAGCTAAACAGAGACGAGGCTCGATGTCGAATTTGTCCAAGTTCGATTATGAATAAAGTCTGTGTTAAGGGTGTAACTTCTGCCCAAGTTTAAGCATCATAAATAGGCTATATTTTTAGCCCAAGATGTATAATATAAAGGGCCCAAATGCACCACAGCCCACTTGGCTAATTGGACCCAAAACTAGGTGAAGAGAAAGTTGGAAAATAGGCAGCCCAAGCCCATCAACTTTGCAAGCCAATTAGGCCCAATTGTGAGGTCCAAGCTGCTGCATCACTAGAATATTAATGTGTACTAATATGTGGTCGAAATTTCTAGAGAAGGTCGGCCATATACCCCTTTAAAAAGGGTTAAATCCCACAATTCATTTCCCAACTTGAACACACAAAAATCAGATTGCTCTCTAAAGTTTTATCTCAACTTTTCTTTACTTTGTAAAGCATAAAAACAACTCTTTTAGGGTTCTTGAAGGATTCCTGAACCTTCAAGGCAAAGGTAAGTAATCATAGTTGTGTTTTTAATATGGTTTCTTCATGAAAAGCAACAAGTATATGCTAGTCTGTTTGTGCTGGAAATTTGAGACAACATGTATTTAGAAAGTTGTCTCATACTTACCTTTTGTTTTAGTGACTTCTATATGGTTTGTGGGCTGTACTATGAAGAGAAGTTTATGTTAATAACATGGTTTGAGCAATAAATGTGACCCTAACGTTGTTTCTCTGATTTTTATTTCATTTAACCAACTCGTTTTATTGTGCTATTTTAAGTGTAACGTTGATTGGAACCTATGGATTGTTGGATGGAAGGTCATTGGCTCACGACCTTCATTACTTATTGAATACTGTAATAAGACTGTTTTAGGTCTATTTCCATGTGTGAATATTGTTAAAACAGTTTGGTTATAGTTGGAATAGGTTTGAAATTGTCGACGTCAAAATGTAGCGAAGGAAGGTAATGTTATGCTGTCCATTTTTAGGTTGTGTAGAATTATTATGTGTTGTGCTTAGTGGGCTGTTGCAAAACTGTTATGACACTAACATAGGCTGGACATGATGTGTACATTTGAATGTGTACTAGAAAATGCGATTATAAGTGAAAAGATTGAAAGAATGCATTTGCGTCGCAAATTATAGGCTTGCTGCCCAGGTGTTAGCTTTTGTGATATTGGGCTGCCAAGAAGTGTCTCTTTGCTGCTAATACTAGTCTTATTACCTACTATATTGTAGATAAGTACTTGGAGGAAGGGAAGGCTATCTCGAGGTAGTAAGTAGGTCATACAACGAGGTATGTAAGGCCACTTGATTTCGCATTACTTGACATGAAATCTAGATTCTTCATTGGCACATAAAGACACTTGCCAACTCTGACAAAACTATTAACCATGTCTCCACTGTTTAACATGTTCATATGCTTCCATACATAGTCATCTTCAAATCTATATACATGCTTGGATACCAAGTCACATGGGTTCTTGTTACTAAATAAAGTTCACTAGTTATTCCATTTCGTATTCATTTTATTATTTGTGTAATATACTCTTTTTCATTGTCAGATTGTCTTGTATGATTATCTACATGTCAGATGCCACATATACAGTTTTACAGCTCCAATATTGTGACCACCAAAAGAACCATCTCAAAGGTAATTAAAAGATAAAGTACATCGTTTACTGATAGGTTGTAGCCCGAGGGGTGGAAGAATCACCTAGCCAGGGATGATCCTGTCACGGTTGGTAGCCCGAGGCGTTAAGGAAGAACCTAGCCAGGAATGTTCCTGATACATTTTTTATTGATGGGTGGTAGCCCGAGGGGTGCAAGAATCACCTATCCAGGGACGATCCTATCAGGGGTGGTTTCCCAAGGGGTTAAGGAATAACCTAGCCAGGGACGATCCTGATACAGTTTACCACTAATCAGTTGGTCATTAGTATGGCAGTTGTGCACAGATTACACAATAAAGGTAAAGTGATATAAAGAACATAAAGTACATGATTCCAAAGTATAACTAAAGGTGGTCTCTTATCCTAC
>JAABOM020061933.1:0-10616 GCA_011800125.2 Solanum clarkiae
AAAGGACTATTTTTTTTCTAAGTGGTATATATCAAGGGGCCAAAATACTTCAATCTTCATACATTAATGACCATTTTCTCTACTGTTTTTTTGTGACCTAATTTGGACAGTAAATATTTTTTTTTATTAGCAACAAAAATTGAATATAAATTATAGCTAATTTATATATTTATGAGAGCAAAACTCAATTATATATATGGACATTTATCGAACATCTATGAATTTTATGAGTTACACATTAAGTCGGATATGAGATTTTTTATTAAAAGAAGAGTTGAGTTTAATATTTTCTATCTAAATAGAAAAACAAACAATTTGTGCACTATTATAAATGTGCCTAACATGTTCGTAAAAAATAATTATCAAGAAAAGTATGAATCTAAATATTGATTGATCGAAATTTTTTTCAAATATTGAACAAATTTTTTACCGTTAATTAGTTTTAACCCTACTTTTTTTTAACATACTTCTTTAACCTAAAAATCTACTAGCAATATCCTTTTCGGACATACTTAGTTATAAGTTAGTAATAACTTCAAGTTGACTCACTTTCAAATTGAATTATTAAAGATATGTTAATAGTAGCAACATTTCGGAAGTTCATATTGTCAAAAATACCAACTGAATATCGACTTTCAAGCAAAGCTTGATGACAATATCAAAAAAATTATAGTTTATAATGAATGAAATGATAGATTCTTTTATGAAAATTCACAAAAAGGTCATAGAGAAACGAATTGTTTATTGTTATAGAGATGTCAAGTGAAAGTGAACTAATATATATATCATTATGAAAGCTATTAGATTTAGTCCAACCTGTAATCAAAGTTGTACATCCACCCCTATTAAGGATCTCTATTATTTTTTCTCTTTATCCGACCTATTTTGTTTGTATATTTGTTTGAGCTATATTCTCTTCATATATCATCCTAACTTATTACAATGAATATTGACGTATAATTATTAACGTTTAACAATATAAGTATATTTATGTTATCTTAAAAGCATGAAGTCTTTAATGAATTGTCGTTCATTTTACCATTTTAAAATAGATTTGGTAAACACAACTACAATTGTAATCAATTCTAAGTGATAGTTCCTCTATAAAAAAAACATAAATAAAAAAAACTCTTAAATAGAAAGGAATTGTGGGAAAAAAGAAAAAAATATTGTGATACTTAGTTCTTACACATAATATGTTTTTTTTTTTGTGATTTTACAGCACACTTCTTTGTTTCGTCTAATTGATCACATGAATTTGTATTATAATGAAGTCATTTATTTTTTTTTAATAATAACATGGTTTTATACTGAATTCATTTGTTTTTTAATGTGATTTTTGTGATACAATCAACCATCTGTTTTCTAACTATGACTTATTTTTAAATTTTTATGGTACCTTTTTATCACATAATATTCAGGATTCGAGTCTTCATTTCATCCACTCTGAACCATTTTACATATTCATTGATTTTTTTCCAATATTTTGGATTATTGACCCAACATACTTGAAACTTCCTTTCTTATGAATGGCCTGTGAATCAAGTCTCATCTGCACAAGATCATCATACGTATATCATTAAACTTCCACTTCAAGTATTTTGTCTAATTGGCCTTGCTCAACATGAACCTTTTTTAAACGACTCTAAAAGTGCTCAAAAATGTGTCTCGAAAATGCCCGAAATTATATTTTTCATATATCTCAAAATTCGTGCGTGATATCAAAAATCTGACTTTATATTCTTGTTAAGGGAGCAAAATTGAGTGGAAAATGGACATAACCCCCATTTTAGAGCAATCGTATCAAAATTTAAAAATCCAAAGTGGCGATTTCCAGGAGGACTTCCCGCCCCAGGCGCGATGCGCTAGGGGCACGCCTCAGTGTAAAATTTGCCCAGTTTTTGTATTCCGGTCCAAGGCTTTTGGGTCTTGGGTCTAAGTCTTTCCATACGTGAAAATACCTATACCTAGCCATATTTCACCTTCATATCATACAAGATATTCCCTAATACTTTCTCAAACACCTAGACAAATATCTCACCCAAAATTCAAGTGTTCCAATCTCATTCTGGATCTAAGAATTTCATTCAAGCTTCAAGTCTCCATTCAAATCATCTTCAAGGAAATCTCGAAAGTCTAGGTATGTGGGTTTCAACCATTGAGTCCTTTCAGCAGTGGTGCCCAAGCTCTCTTGTTACATAAATTGCATGTTTTTAAGTTGATTTACCTATGGGTCTTACTTATTATGGATTTGGCTATGAACTATGTTGGGGTTTCATAAAAGTGTAACTATTTAAACATGTTTTGAGCCATGAATCTATGATCTATCTTGAGATTTGATGAAGGATTTTGATGTATATTGCATGAGGGTATTACCAAGTATTGGTGAGTGGTTTTATATTGATTTTTCTTGCATGATTTCACTCTTGAATTGTATGATTTTGTACTAGCATTGCACACCCGCCAAGTGTTTGATAAAATATTTTTTTAAGGATTCTTAAAGTTTTTAAGGATTCAAGGGACTTCACGATGATTTTGGGCTTTCTAAAGATGAGTTTAAGTCATGAAAATGTTGATGATATTGTAGGGCCGGATTAAGCCCATTTCCTCAAAGATTATATGTAACGACCCATTAGGTCGTTCTGAGTACTAGAGTATCTTATTCTATAAATTATTCATCCCATATAATTTTAAAAAGTGTATCTTGGACTATTCAATAATTTTCGTTATTTAGCTAAGAGTAATTTTAAATAATTAATTTACTTTATGGGCTAAAGTGAATATTTATTTAAAAATATGTACTATTTATCTTATATTTATTAAAAATAAGTAGTAGGATTCTTTTCACTTTTAATATATAATTAAATTTAAACAAAAATAAATAAAACTAAGGAAAAAGAAGAAGAAGAATTAAAAAGGGAGTTGAACGCTCCCAATTATTAAAAATAAAAAGAAGAAGGGCAAAACCCTACCGCATGATCTTAGGGGTTTCAGAAACAGTCAAATTTTTTCAGGTAAAATTTACTTCATTGTTGGTTTAGTAGTACAATAGTTTGCTGGGATTAATAGTATATAGTTAGTATTGTTAGTGGAGTCTTCAAATGGAAAGAAAACTTCATCATAGTTGTCAAGTTATGATTGGAAGCTGGTGCACACATTATTGAATGTGAGAGAGCACTCTAATGTGTATATATATGTATACCTATATTAATTAATTAATATAAGAAGATGGATTGAAGCGCTGCAGTTTATAGCAATTTGCTATTTTATGCTTGTACATTCCAATTTCATTAGAAAGTTCTCTTTTCAATTCTTGACTTTGTTATTAATTATCACATAGGTAAGCTAAATATCATCAGAGTTATATTGGTTGGAGGAATTAAGATTTAACCCCTAGGCTTGAAATTTAGGGATTTGATCATAGATTTAGGTGAGTTTTTAAGTTTGGACTAAACATATAGCAATATGGGTGTCGTTGGATTCATATTCTCATGGAGATTGTACATTTGATAGATTTGAAACGTTCGGAAGTATTGGAGAAAGGGAAAGCATCAGTGGACTAGGTAATTTGATTTCGATTCTTCGGTTAAGGTAGGTTATGGTTTGTTCTATCTAATAGAGAGACTCTTAACAACATTTAATAGTCATTGAGTAAAGCTGTGATATTTTCTATGCACTTAATTGTTGTAGTTTGGTTGACTGATATATTATAGTGATTGGCCTGCAATCCCAAGACCATGAAACGCATAATAATCTTAAACTTCATCTCTCAAAGTGATGCCTTGAATAAAGAAGGCTTGGTGAAACATTGGCAATGAAGTGAGAAGTAATGATAAAGAATAATGAATTATATATATTGGACCAGGTGTCACGTTCCGACACATATATATTATAGGATCGGGTGTCACGTTCTGATACATATATATTATAGGATCGGGTGTCACATTTTGACACATATATATATTGGACCGGGTGTCACATTCTGACACATATATATTATAGGATCGAGTGTCATGTTTCCGGCACATATATATTATAGGATCGGATGTCATGTTCTGACACATATATATTATAGGATCGAGTGTTACGTTCCGACACATATATATTATAGGATCGGGTGTCATGTTCCAACACATATATAGTATAAGACCAGGTGTCACATTCTGGCACGATAATAATAAGGGAAAGCATGTTAAAATAATTTAATATACTCAATCTCAAATAACGTATCTCCTAAAAGAAGTGTGGTGTAAAGGCCTGAGTCCTTGTGATTGTTCTTGATATTATTATCTGATTATTTACTTGTTTTATGATGTTATCACTTGTACTGACTATTTGTTACTTTCTACCTGTTAAGTGTTATAGTTAACCTGACATTACTTATGCATATTAAATTCTATTTGGAGTTGACCGATGATACCTACTCAGTACATGTGGCTCGTACTGACTCCTACTTGTATTTTTCTTTGTTTTTCTTTTGTGGAGTACAACGGGTGTTCCATTGACTTCGACTTGCCCTCAGCTTTAGACGATCGTCGGTATATCAAATTTCAGGGTGAGCTAACTTTCTAGTTCGCGTTGGATTCTACCAATCATAGTATGATATCCTTAGTTTTCAGATACAAACTATTATATTAATCTATCTTGGTGTTGTTACTCTTGGACTTAGTATTGAAGAATAGATGTCCTTGATGTGATGACTTTCAGGTTTTGGGAAATGTTGAGTAATAGCAATTATAGGTTTTGTTATTCTTGCTTTATAAGTTGAACTTCCGCATTAATATTACATTTTATAAGTTAAATATCTAACGTGGGTTGGGATTTGTATCATTGGTTTGCCCACTTAGGAGGTTAAGTGTGGGTGCCACTCACGCCCATTTTGGGTCGTGACATTATACCTCTTATGAGCCTTTGATGTTGATGTTAATGAAAGGGTAACTTCTTATGTTTGAAGTTAGGCTCACCATTTGAGGTCAATGATGTTAAGAGCTACTCATGCCATGTCACTATGTTTATTGTAAGTTATTAAAGTATGATTATTTTATATATTCCGTGGGATTAGACTTAGCACTGAGTGGACTAGAGGCGAGTACCCAAGTCCTAAAGCTACATGCCACCACAGGTGAAGGAATTAGAGGCGAGTACCCTAAATATGGGCTTGAGGCGACTACCCGAGTCAATGAACTAGAGGCTAGTACCCGGTTCACATAAGGCTTAGTAGATCCACTTAGGCATTAGGAGGTTCACCTTGGCAAGTTCCCCCTTTCTTCCAGTGTAGGGTAGACATCGGGATTCCAAGTTGTAGCTCGCTTGGTCTTATTTTATGTCGGTTGAGGTTTCTTCCCACACTTATATATTATATTCTATGCAAGATTAATTATTTGCAAAGCATGATTTACTTAAGCATTGATCATACATGTCATATTGTTATTATGCCATATATTGCTTATCAGTATGTATTTTGACTATGTTCCGTATCTCTTGTTGCATCGCATCCTACATACTTAATACATCCAAACGTACTAACGCATACTCTATGCCTACATGATATCACCATGTAGGTACCGGAGCTTCTATTGATTCTCCTCCACGTGGCTAGACAGATTGTTCAAGTTAGCTTTTGGTGAGTCTCATGTCCGGGGACAATATCTATCTTCTTTCATGCTTATGTGTAGTCTACATCTTGTGTATTTGGATTACCTATTGTTATTATTATGAGGGTGAGCCCGGTTTCTTGTCTTAGCCCCCGCTAAATTCTATGTTTAGAGGTATTGTTGGACAAGTATGTAATGATGTTATGAGCTTTGACTCCCTTTGGCTCTTTTGATGTTTTATGATATGAAAGATGTCCCTTAGCCCCATGTTTCCTTTTTACTATCTCCTATTGTTGTTTTATTGCTTCTGCGACCAAGGATGTGTAATGATATGTTAAGAGGCTTGATTGGGATCCCTTCGGTTTCCTATTCACCATGTCACATCTAGGCTGTAGGCTTGGATGGTAACATTTTTAAACCTTTAGTGTTTGTAACCAAACTTCAATCCTAGTGTTAATTTTCACAGCGAATCTCTTCGATCAAAACTATGTCATATGCAAGTAAATTACATCATGGCATCTCACCTTGTCTATCACCAAGACAAATAAAAATGGGCTAATATCGATTGATCCATGATACAATATAATCCCATCATGACTAAAAAATGCTTCGAGTGTCAATCCTATTATCCTTACTTAAATTTGCTTCATTGTACATGCTCTCAATTGTTAGTGTACTTCGATACATCGAAAATCCTTTTAACCTTCATAGAACTTCTCTTGAAATTTTATTATAATTTTTTTCTAGGTCAATGAACATCATGTGAAATTTTCTCTTTTTTCTTATACTAATCTCCATCAGTATCCTAACTAAATAAATGGCAGGCTACCATAATACGCCCTAACATGAATTTAAACTAATTTCCGTAAACACTCACTTCTTTTCTCTCGCTCATCTCCATTGTGCTTTTTCACACATCCATATTATTATTTAGTAGTTTGATATTTGTATAGTTATTAATTCAAAAATGTTACTCTTTTTTTTAACATTGGGATCATCTTACTGCACCTCAACCCTAAAGTCTTGCGGGCCATTACTCAACATTAACATATATAAGTATAAATAATTATGTATTTATTGTTAGTATTAATTGAAATCTTTTTTTTTTTTTTTGATAATTAATATTTCATTAACCACTAAATTAAGCTTTACAAAACGATAGCAATTTTTTCTCAATTGCTATCCCAAATGAAAACACAGAGAGTAGCAGCTATTCTAATCTATCTTTACATAAGTAGTAGCTGTAGTTTCTTCCTAATCCCTGGCTTAGCCCTCCCATTGAAATCTTTTTAATAGTTTACTGTTAATTTTATCAATCATTATGCAAGTATTTTTAAAATTTTATTATTTTTTAAAAATACAATTGATGCAATTCTAATTAAAAATTGTGCGCAATTATATTTGCAGTTACTCTTTGTAAGATTGTTTTCAATTTCTTTGAGGTGTCTTCTTAGATATTGTCATGCTCAAACTAATTACATGATCAAATAATTAAAATTTTAAAAGACATTATTTTAACTTTGAATATCTTCTAAAATGTAACAATCAATATAATATTAATGATTTAGACATAGTTTTGTAATTAAATTCTATTCTTGAACATTTACATCAAAATTATTTTAATGATTTGTATAAACAATTGATTCAATTGAAAAAGTTTTCAAAACTATAATTAATAAGAACTTATCTAAGATATAAATATTTAAGGTGTTATGTGACATACAACATTTTTTATATACATATTCGCGTTTTACGAATTATTACAAGAAATATTATATTGACAATCGAAAAGAAAAACACAATTATTCAATCAGAATAAAAAATATATATACATAAATTATTTTTAAAAATTTGACTTTATACCTTTTATTCTATTAAGCTGCCTTATATTCTAATACATTAATCAATTCATTTGCTCATCCATACTTGTTATGTTCAAAATTTTGTTGGGATCTCATATGGATCAATCATTCTCTCATGTGAATCCTTGCAAATAATAATATCTTTAACCTATTCATTTGCATAATTATTTCCAAATAAAAAAGAATTTAATACACACAATTTTAGTTAATTTTAAGGTCCTAAATATAAGAAAAGTAATATGGAAAATTATGATTATTTTGAATAATTCGAATAAAAAAAATAATTTATATCATAAGAATCTTAATTGATTAAAAATGTGAAATAAAGTTTTTTTTACTTTAATATTATACATAATAATCATTAAATTATTTTTTTAATATATAGAATCATCTTAAATTTTAGTTATCTAATTTATTCTTATTTGAAGTGTATAAGAAGTCGTATAATTTAAAATTTTTAAATCAATTAAAAATTTCCTATATATCTTAAAAACTTTACTATATATCCTAAAAACAACAAATGAAATAGATTTGATAGTCAACTAAAAGAAGCTATAAAATATATGTGGACTAATAATGAATATGCTGCTTTGACATTTCATTTTATAAAATTCTGATTATTTAAATCAGAAAAAAAAATTAAACTACTTTCCATCCAAATCTCATTCCTATATAAAATTTGTCAGCAGCTCTGTTGAAAAAGAGATTAATGAAGTGAAAGAGTTATAATACACGTCAAAGGTAAAGAGTTATAAAAATTGAATTAATTTTTTATTGTTAATTTTTTTTTTCTAAAGATGTTAAGTTATATGTATAATTGGTGTAAAAAAAAAAATTATTATCGAATCACCGGAAAGAATAAATTTGTTATTAAAATTTTATTAGGGTTAGAAAACTGCATCATGTTATATTTGATAGTTCTCTCTATTTTGATTATATAATCGTTGATAAATTACATGGTTAAGGTTGCATGTAGTTGATAAATGTGTATTAATGAAGTGTTTTTCCCCATATATTTTTATATTTAGGCTAGTAACTTTCAATACTAAAACTATTAAGAAAAATTGAGATTAGAATATCAATGTCACGACTTCGAATAGGTCATGAGTTTCATAAAAACTATTCCTTAGGTAGAAGAATCAACATGATGCCTCAACTAAACAAAATTAGCACGAATAAAGCATTTAAAATTACGGAAGCAAATTTAAATATAAGGCAAATTGAGTACTTATAAATTCAAATAAAAAACTATTCATACAAACTCCCCATAAACTGAAAGTCATTATACCAAAATTCAATCTAAATGATTAGAATAAGGGATGCTACTTCATAAAACATAAATAAACAAATTAAGTGTCTAAGCCCGAAAACAAGTGAACTAAGAAAAGGAACGAATCCATGGTAATCTGGACAAGCTGGCTCACCCTTGAACTTGGTACATCACTGATCTCTTAATTGAGGAATGTCAACAACCACCTAAAGATGTCATGTACTCAACAAAGAAAAGAGCAAAAGCAGTATCAGTACACATAATAAAAATGTAATGATAGGATCGTCGTAACTATTCCAATAAGCAAAACATATGACAAATAACTATGTCATAGTAATCATACATATCCAAAAAGAGCAACATGTTCACAATTAATGCTCAATATAGGTGTATAAACACGTCTTATAATGTTGTATATTGAGCATTTAATATTGTATATAAAAATCTTTAAATATTTTTATTAAAAAATTAAATTAAATATTATGTACCAAACATTTTAAACATTGTTAAAAGAAAATATGAAATAGTGGAAGGAAGATTACTATACTAATTTTGAACTATATTTTTACCATATAAATTAGATGTATTTTTCCGAAATTCTCCCAATTTTAGAACATAATAGGGAGACTTTAGACATACACTATAAACATAAAATATAACTTTTAAAGAGTAACACCGATTTATATTGACAAGTTAATAAGTAAAAAACACTTTTATCAATATTAACATAACTATTTATGTCAACCACAAGGGTTGGTCTGGTGGTTCAGCACCTCACCCCTTAAATAAGAGATTGGAGATTCGATCCTCACCTCTGGTGTGTTATGCCGAAAAATGGCTTTTTGAAAGGAAAAATTCGAAAATCAGTTTAAACTCAATTAATTTAATTGAAAACCAATTTTTGAAATTTGAAGGAAAACAGAGTCGCCACCTAATTTTACGGATAATTAGAAAACCATTAAATATTTTAAAAGACCTAACAGAAAAATATTGAAAAATTCAGAGAAACAGGTTCAGGTTCATATTTCCACTTCGAGAAGGTTTTACGCACTCGAAATGGCCGCTAAATGCGGTTATCCGGCGACTAGGTGATTTGACTAACTTTGATTTGCAATTATTGACTACTTTTGAAATTGGTTAATTTTTGAAAGACTTTTTGACCAAAACTTGATTTTGAAAGTTCAATTAAAATGACAAAATCACATTTTTTATTTTTTTTATCTTTTTTTCTTTTATTATTATTTTATATATATATATATTTTAATGAAAAATGCTTTTTTCTTTAATAAATCAGAGTTAAATAAATATAACATAAATGGTTTGACATGTCGGGGAATTCAACTAGATTGAAAAACCAATAAAATGTTAGCATTCAGACAAATAGCAAATATTCACAAATAAATACGAGTAAACATAAAAATGTAAAATAAGGATTAGATTGGGCTTGGCCTATTAACCCCTTTGTCGTTGCGGCTTCCAAACTTTAGGCCCATTTCATAATTTGTGTGTTGCTTCCCATTTGATTCGGCAACGTTCCCGCAAGGAGTTGGATTGACTTAAGAATATGTTGGGCCTCCGTAGCCCAACGAAATGCAGATGATAGGAGGGAAGCCTATTTGGGCTCCGATATGATTTCACATGCAACAAAACAAGTAAAACGGATGAGTAACATCTCTAAATCACTTAATAAGAACAACATATCAACTTAGGGATATGAAGGTGTGTTGTAGCTAGTATCTGGAAGAAAGGGAGCCATATTCAGGTTTATAATGATGCAGTGGCATAAACATGTATAAACTGACATGGTAGTCCTAAAAAACAGAACTGAACAGAGGGGCAAGCTATTCGTAAGATACATGATCACGGATTAAAGGCATGGTTTACATAAGA
>JAABOM020061934.1:0-10615 GCA_011800125.2 Solanum clarkiae
GAAAACACTCAATTTTAGGGACAACTTGGGAATTGTGTTCCCCATGGTTCGTTGACTAGATTAACCTAGATAACATAACTACAATTAGAGATTCGCATGCTGGACGATAACTTAGGTTCATCCAGCCCTCTTGTGAAGGTGAAGGTCGAATTTCACCATGGAGCTTGGTCGGCAACCATGGCATGCCAACTAACCATTACCTATTGTCCCATTCAACCTCCCCTTGGTCAGGATTAATTAATTAGATGAGAACATATCAATTGAATCCTATCATCTACTTTCCTTTTCCTATTCATCACAACCTTGGTCGGGATCGTGATAGTAGGCGGGGTTTGGTGTTGGCCACCACCAAACAACAATTTTAATGAAGGGAAATAGACAGTACATGCAAAACCCAAATCATAGAAATACACAAACCTAGGTCATCTCAAGTTAGCTACCCATGGTTCCCACAACCCCAATTTGTGGGTGTTTAGCTACTCATTGCAAAGGCAAAACCAACAAAAATGCAAATGCAAGACATAGTTGAGAATTTTACCCAAAGCAATGAAGAGTGAAGACACCACAAATGGAAAACCACAAGCTTGATAGATTGAGAATGAGTATAAAGCAAGATTTGCAATCGCTGAAAGTTGGTTTTCCAAGAGAAAAACGAAAAAACTTTGCTAAAACCCTATAATATTCTTGAGAGAATATTCAAAGGCATATTAAATGTCTGAAAATTGGGATCCCCAAATAAAATCCTAACTTAAAATATTTATAGTAGTTACAAGTTTAACCCTAAAAATTACACAAAAAAGACAACTGGTAGTTGGTACGCCTCATAGGTACGACTCATAGGGTGACCTGCGAGTCGTAATCAAGGTCTCGTATCATGTTCTAGGCATCTTGGACTCAATTGGTATGACCCACTGGTATGAGTCGTTGCTTGGGATGCGACTCGTATGTTCCTCTTGTAGTCTAGTCCTTTAGTTTTTGATCCAATGTTTGGGCTCTCTGTTTCCTGCTATGAGTGCACCTATACGAGTCATAATGAGACTTACGACTTGTAAAAAGGCCTCGTAGGTTTGACCTCCACTTAGCAAATTTTTGATTTTTTGGTCTTTGTTTCTTGCTACGATAACATCCTACGACTCGTAGCTTGGGCCACGACTCGTAGGTGAATTCGTATGTTCTATACTTCAGCAAAATCTATAATTTTCCTCCAAAATTATTCCAACTTAACTTTTCTGCAACAATAATACAAAAACACATAAAAATCATAACCGCATTAAAAGCTCACAAAATTGCTTGTTTTAGGCATCAAATGTGTTGTATTTTGACAACACTTCAACACCCTCAACTTAGAATTGTTGCTTGTCCTCAAGCGACAACTCAATCTATGCAGACAACGAGAAATACATTGCAGCTATACCAATGGCATATAATGCACTATAATCTAGGTACCTAAATATCATTTTCAAAACCAGATTGCAAAGATACTAAGCACAACAAAAACATGATGATGAATCTGGCAACCCAACTATGATAAGTTACGACGCATCAACCATTCACAATCACTGGTATAGCAATATGCTAATCAAGTAGTGCAAATGCCCTCACACAAAAGAAGTCCCTCTTACTCACTCAAAAAGCATTTGGAATTCAGAGATTGAGGAAGCATTCTTACTCTCACAAATGAAATTCATGCAAAATGACTAACACCTTAGGCTTGCCTCTATACTCATCTTCCGGCTTGGTGACAAAGTGGATTTAGATCACTTTAGGACTTAAGGGCTTGTAACATAGGTTCAGGGGACTTTGGTATGGCATTTTAGGCAAGTATTGACTAAAAACTATTCTTGAACCATGTTTACCAACACTTTTGCCTTCATAACCCAACCATTTTCACTAAATCCACCCTTATTCTCCTGTTTCAAGCTTTCCCCAAGTGTTTTCTTTCTCTTTTTCATCTTGCCTCAATCTTGGACTCTTTTTGTGCTAATCTTTTCATCTCAAGACACTTTTCTTTTCTTTTTCTTCACCCGGCTCATAGTTATTCATTTCTTTCCTTCTTTTCCAGCTAACCACCTTATTTTTGTTACTTTGCCACAATAAAGGCAACCATCAACTTAGGCTTTTATCTTGAGGTGAAGTACACAATGTATATGCCTCAAACCAGGGCCACCCATTGTAGCCACCCTCAACTTAGGTTTTTAGCCTCAATCCTTTCATACGTTCAAGGATAGACCAGGGCCAATATCAAGGTATTTCATCAAACAAATTAAGTTAGCAAGGTGTCAAGAAAGAATGTGTACATGGAAAGCTCAAAAATTTGGAACAAGAGATTCAGTAGCTCATTTAGGCAAAAATGGTCTCATTAAAAGAACAAAGGCCTAAGATCCCTTCCAAATCAACCAAGTCACCAAACCAATTTTAAAGTAACAAGGCAAGTTTTGAGTCCATACAAGATGCATAAATGCGGCAAAATAAGCTCACAACACACATGGCATTTTACACACACAATCAAGTATAGACTCACAGGTCCTGCTTTCAGCCTCAGCTTACCTTCACATTATCAGAACAAACATTCCCAGATACTCAAAATGCATGGATGCATCAATAACCACAATCTCAAAAATTTTGAGGGTACCTAATTTTTCATCATAATTTAAAAGGCATTTAAAGACTATGTATATGACAACAGGTAACACTACTATGTATCTATAAACTATCTACACTACCTAAAACATACCAGTTCAACATAAAATTAAACATCCACAATGAAAAAGAAACACGTCAAGAAAACCTTAGGATCAAAAATAGGAGAAATTATTGATGGAGGCTACTCAGACTTCACCTTAATTCATAACTTCCCACACCCCATCAAAATAGAATACTTTGTCCTCAAAGGAAAAATGCAAAGAAGAGGTACAAGGGGCATACCTTGGGTTGCCTCCTAGGAAGCGTCTGATTTATTGTCGTGGCACGACAAGAAGCTTTTGTGCTCGTGCCTCTTCAAGGTCCCAGTCTTCTACTATCTTGATTTCATCCATGTCACCTATGTACAATTTGACCCTCTGACCATTGACTTTGAAAGTTTTACCATCACTGCTTTCTAACTCAATGGCTCAATACGTAAAAATGTGTACAGTTCTGAAAGGCCCCATCCACTTAGATCTGAGTTTCCCAGGAAACCACCTCAACCTAGAGTTATAAAGAAATACCATGTCTCCTGGAGCAAATTGGCGATTGTCAATTCTGCAATCATGCTAAACTTTCATTCATTGCTTGTACAAGGCAGAGCTCTCATATGCGTGCAGTCGAAACTCATCAAGTTCATTTACTTGCATTAATCTAGATTTTACTGCTTCATTCTAATTTAGATTCAACTTCTTTAGTTCCCATAGTGCCTTGTGCTCAAGTTCAATTGGTAGGTGACAAGCTTTCCCAAACACCAATTGATAAGGGGAAATTCTTATTGGGGTTTTGAAAGCTGTACGATAGGCCCATAAAGCATCATCCAACTTTCTTGACCAATCAGTGCGATTTACATTCACCATTTTGGATAAGATTTGCTATATTTCCCTATTTAATACTTGTACTTGCCCAATTGTTTGGGGATGGTATGGGGCTGCCACTCGGTGCTTCATACCATATCTTTCAAGGAGAGCTTCGAATAGTCGGTTGCAAAGATGAGAACCTCCATCACTGATAACTTCCCAAGGTGTACCAAACCTGGAAAAAATGTTTCTTCGGAGAAATCCGATGACACTCATACCTTCATTGTTTGGTAGAGCTAAGGCCTCTACCCATTTAGAGACATCGCCCTCTCTTTGACATCTATCACATGACTTGACATAATCATGGGCATCTTGATGTATAGACGTCCAATAGTAGCCACACTATAACACCTTGTAAGCAATTCGAGCTCCTATATGATGACCACCGACCAATGAAGAGGGGCATGCTTCAAGAATACTCATCATTTCCACTTCTGGCACACATCTACGGATGATCCCATCCACATAAATATGAAATGAATATGGCTCATCCCAGAAGAACTTCTTTACGTCGTGCATAAACTTGCAATGCTGATAGGTGTTCAGATCAGAAGGCACTATATCACTCACGAAGTAGTTGGCATAGTCAACAAACCAAGGTATAAGATCATGTAAGGCCACCAAAACTATCTCATCGGGACTGAATCATTGATGTCAAGTCCATCATCAAACTTCACCATAGCTTCATCTTTCAATCTAGAAAGGTGATCGGCTACCTGACTTTCTGACCTTTTTCTATTGATAACATCAAAATTGAATTCTTGCAAGAGGAGTACCCATCTGGTAAGTCTTGATTTTGCATCCTTTTTATCCATCAGATATTTGAGTGCTGCATCGTCTGTGTGCACGATCACCTTAGCTCCCAACTAGTAGGAAAGAAAATTTTCAAAGGCAAAGATTGAGGCAAGAAATTCTTGTTCGGTGATATAATTTTTCTAGGCCACATTTAGTGTCTTACTAGCATAATAGATCGAATGCAGAATGAACCATGTTGCTTGGTAAGGTACCCTTTTGGCGTTGGTTCAATTGCAAAGAAACTTGCCTAAATTGTTGTTCTAGTTGCTTTATTGCCACAGAGTGAGACTCCATATTCTAATTAATGCTTGAAATAACCGTCTTCGTTCCTTTTAAAGTCTCATTGTGGTGATCGGCTCTCTTCAACAACTTGTTGAACATCTCTTCGATCCAAGAGTTACTTGACCCGGTGTCACGGTTGTGAGGTGGCACATAAGGACCATTCATGTATCCACCTCGATTGTCTCTATATGCCCTATCACGGTTGAAGTTTCGACCTTGATTCCCGAAACCTTGCCTCCAGTAGTCCGAATTGGGCCCTTGAGGGTTGTTCCGGAAACCCACCACTTGGTTGCTTACAAAACGCACATCCTCATCAAAGAATTGATCTCCATACACATGAGTCTTTGGAGGTTGATGAGTTACTGCTTGAACACTTGCTTGGTTTTTCTTTAAAACCAAGTTCATGCTCGTGCAAATTTGAGCATGTTGCTCTATGATCTCTTCATTGACCTTTGCTTGCTTATTGTTCGTGTTGACAGCATATGCAGTCTTCATTGCACCTCGTTCTTGTTGACCCTATGCTCAGTTGGTTTTAACCACTTGCTCCATCTTGTGGCTATCAATGCAAAAGGTTCGTCAAGAAACATGTCTCCCATGATTGTGTCGGCTCAAGCTTGACTATTCTCATCAAGTACCCGATAGAAAATCTAAACCAAGGTAGCATCAACGATCTTGTGATCGGGGACCATCCTCAAGCATTTGGTAAATCTCTCTCATGTTGTACTAATAGAGTCACCCGACAATTGCTCAAAGTTGTTTATTTGATCTTTGAGCTTTAACTTCTTTGATCCTGGGAAATATATTTCAAGAAACACTCCCTGAAGTTCTGCCCAACTTGTTATTATATCCGGAGGAAGCTCAGACAACCATAAAGCTGCATTCCCAGTCAGCGACAATGGGGAAAACCCATAAACCAACGACTTCAAGAGAAAGATTTTGTGTCCCCATGACACTCTTGCAAACAAAGCCCATATTATGGAGATGTCGGTGGAGATCCTCTGAAGGTAGCCCTGTGAATAACCCATGGTTTTGGAGCATTTGAAGTAATCCACTTGACACCGAGAATTTAGCATTTGCCGGTAGCGGAGGCAACACCATAGCACCAGTAACATCTATGGCCATATGGTTTAAGCGATATTAGTTCCACCCATAAGTGTTCTCGTTGAAGTCCCTAAGTTGTGGCCTGTTATCCCTTGGTGCTGGATTCTCCTCTCTTCAATATCATCATTCATATTTATTTCTTCCTCAACCGCACTATCCTTATTCACTTGAGCCATTCTTCTAAAGAGTCGATGGATCTCCAAATTGATTGGAGCTAAGGCATTGCCTTGGCTCCTTGTGTTAGGCATACAACCTAGTATACCCTGCAACTAAAATCAAATAACAAAAACAAAACCAAAAGTAAAATACAAGAGTCTAGAAATTAATACTTGAACTAACTAATAGTGCAATCAAGTCAAAACCTAGCCATATTCCCCTGCAACGGTGCCATAATTTTTGATGATGTTCATGCTCCAATAAAAAAGGATCGCTGTCAGCAATTAACCTAACCGAAGTTTGGGTTCAAATCCATAGGGAATATGGGGTTTTACTGCATGACTTTACTACCAATCATTTCAAGTTTCTATAACTAAAATCTCTACAGGGGGATTATTTTGATTCAAGAATAAAAATAAATAGATACTATACTATGATGCGAGAAAATGCGCAATTTTAGGGACCTTGGGAATTGTGTTCCCCATAGTTTGTTGACTCGATTAACCTAGATAACATAGCTATAATTAGAGATTCGTATGCAGGACAACAACTTAGGTTTTTCCAACCCTTTTGTGAAAGTGAAGATCGAATTTCACCATGGCATGTCAACTAACCGTTACCTATTGTCCCAGTCAACCTCCCCTTGGTCAGTTTTGATTGATTAGACGAGAACACATCAATCAAATCTTGTCATCTACTTTCCTTTTTCCTATTGTCACTACCTTGGTCGGGATCGTGATAGTAGGCGGGTTTTGGTGTTGGCCACCACCAAACAACAATCATAATGAAGGAAAATAGACAATACATGCAAAACCCAAATCATAGAAATGCACAAACCTAGGTCATCTCAAGTTAACTACCCATGGTTCTGACAACCCCAAGTTGTGAGTGCTTAACTACTCATGGCTAAGGCAAAACCAACAAAAATGCAAATGCAAGGCATAGTTGAGAATTTTACCCAAAGCAATGAAGAGTGAAGACACCACTAACTGCAAACCACAAGCTTGATAGATTGACAATGAGTACAAAGCAAGATTTGCAATACCTAAAAGTGGGTTTTCCAAGAGAAAAATGAAAAGACTTTGCTAAAACCCTAAAATATTCTTGAGAGAATATTCAAAGGTACATTGAATGTCAAAAAATTGGGATCCCCCAAATAAAACCCTAACTTAAAGTATTTATAATAGTTACAAGTTTAACCCTAAAAATTATACAGAAAAGACAGTTGGCAGCTGGTATGCCTCACAGGTACGACTCATAGGTCTCGTTATCGAGGTCTCGTATCAGGTTCTTGGCATCTTGGACTCAACTGCTACGACCCACTTATATGAATCGTTGCCTAGGCTATGACTCATATGCTCCTCTCATAGTCTAGGCCTTCAGTTTTTTATCCAATATTTTGGCTCTCTATTTCCTTCTATGAGTATACATATACGAGTCGTAGTGAGACTTACGACTCGTAGGATGGCCTTGTTGGGTAGACCTCCACTTAGCAGATTTCTGATTTTTTGGTCTCTGTTTCTTACTACGATAATTCCCTACCACTCGTAGCTTGGGCTACGACTCATAGGTGAACTCGTATGTCCTATGCTTCAGCAAGATCTTCAATTTTCCTCCAAAATCATGCCAACCTAATTTTTCTGCAAGAACAACACAAAAACACATAAAAACCATAAAAAGTCGCATTAAGAACTCACAAAATCCCATGTTTTAGGCATCAAATGTGTTGTATTTTGACAGCACATCACTTCCCTTATGACAAAATTGACTCAAAAGAAGGCCAAGTTTGTGTGGTCCGATGAAAGTGAAAGGAGTTTCCAAACATTAAATACAAGCTTGTGTCCACTCCTATATTGTCACTACCGGATGTGCTTGAGGGATTTGTGGTCTATTGTAATGCTTCTCGGGTGGATTTGGGTTGTGTGTTGATGCAAAATGAAAGGGTCTTAGCTTATGCTTCTAGACAACTCAAAGTACATAAAGGAACTACCCTTCCCATGATCTAGAGTTAGCCACCGATGTGTTTGCATTAAAGATTTGGTGTCACTACTTCTATGGGGTGCATGTTGATGTATTCATCGATCATAAGAGCCTCCAATATGTCTTCACTCAAAAGGATCTCAACTTGAGGCAATTAAGATGGTTAAAACTTCTTAAGGACTATGATATGAGTGTGCATTATCATCCGGGTAAGGAAAATATGGTGGTAGATGCCTTGTGTAGGGTGTTCCTGGTTAGCCTAGCTCATGTTGATGGTAGTGAGAAGCAGATGGCTAGGGAGGTGCATTGGTTGGCTAGATTGGGAGTTAGGTTGGAAGAGGATGGAAACAATAGTTTGGTTATTGTTGATGGTTCTAAGTCTTCTTTGGTTGATGAGGTGATGGAAAAACAAGATCTTGATCCCCTCGTTGTTAGAATTGAAGCCCTTGGTGAAAGAGGGCAAGGTGGAGGTTTTCTCTCAAGGGGGAGATGGTGCCCTTAGGTACCAAGGTAGGTTGTGTGCACTGTGTGTTGATGGTTTGATAGAAAAGATCCTTGATGAGGCCTATAACTCTTCTTATTCTATCCACCTCGGTTCCATCCAAAATGTATAGAGACTTGAGGGATGTGTATTGGTAGGGAGGCATGAAGAGGGACATTATCAAATTCGTTTCCGGTTGTACTACTTGTCAACAAGTCAAAGTCGAACATCAAAGGACGGATGGCCTAACCCAAGACATTGAGGTTCCTACTTGGAAGTGGGAAGAGATAAATATGGATTTTGTGGTTGAGTTGCGCAAGACTAGAAAGGGTTTTGATTCCATTTGGGCTGTGGTTGATAGGATGACAAAATTGGCTCACTTTCTATGCAGTTAAGACCATATTTGGGCCGAAGAGTATGCAAGGTTGTACATTCATGACTTGGTAAGGTTGCATAGGGTTCCTTTGTCCATCATATTGGATCGTGGGGCATGATTCACTTCACACTTTTGGAGGTCCTTTCAGAGGGGTCTTGGTAAAAGAGTTAAGCTTTCTACGACCTTCCACCCTCAAACAGATGGCCAAGCCGAGAGGACCATCCAAACTCTTGAGAATATGCTTAGAGTATGTGTGTTGGAGCTTAAAGGTAGCTGAGATGATCATCTTCTATTAATTGAGTTTGCCTACAACAATAGCTATCATTCTAGCATTGGTATGGCTCTTTTTGAGGCTCTCTATGAGAGACGTTGTAGATCACTGGTCAGATGGTTTAAGGTTAGTGAGATAGCTTTGTTGGGACCAGATCTGGTTATGGAGGCTCTTGAGAAGCTTAGGGTTATTAGGGAAAGGTTGAAGATGGCCCAAAGTCATCAAAAATCCTATGCCGATATGAGACGAAGAGACCTTGAATTCAAAGTTGGTGATTGGGTCTACCTAAAGGTTTCACCCTTGAAGGGTGGGTCCATTTTGGTAACAAGAGCAAGTTGATCCCAAGGTATGTTGTTCCTTATGAGGTCATGAGGAGGGTTGGCAAGGCAGCTTATGAGTTGAGGTTGCCTAGTGAGATGGAATTGGTTCATTCGGTGTTCCATGTGTCCATGTTGAGGAAATATGTGGGTGACCCAAATCCCATTGTGCCTCTTGATGTTGTGGGTATTGTTGAGGATAATTTGACATATGAAGAGGTTTCGGTTCAGATTTTGGATAGGCAAGTGAAGAGGTTGAGAAACAAAGAGGTGGCTTCCATTAAGGTTCTTTGGAGGAATCAACAAGTTGAGAGTGCTACTTGGGAGGCCGAAGTGGAAATACAAAAGAGATATCCTTACCGTTTCTACTCCACTCAAGCCTAAGGTATTGATGTAAGTCTTTCATTTGATCTTAAGTCTTAAGTTCAGCCCCATGGCATTGCATATGTTCATGTTTAAATTGACAAGTTCATGATGATTTTACACTTATGATAAAGTTTTCGAAATGATGTTTAAGTGCATTGTTGCATCTCTATGTGGGCTGAAATGGTCATGTTTGTATCTCTCATATACGTTTCTTTGTCATTCTGGGACGAATGTTCCCAAGGGAGAGACATTGAAACAACCCCAAAAGTGCCTAAAAATGTGCCTTGGAAGTGCCCGAAATTGTATTTCCATATATCTCAAATTCGTGCGCGATATCGAAAATTCTACTTCATATTCTTAATCAGGGGGTCATTTTGAGTAGAGGATGGGTCTAACCCCGATTTAAGAGCAAACGATTAACAATTTCAATTTTCACAATTTTGCTTATCCAGTGGGCTCTAACGTTAAAGATTACGCTCTCTCTTACGCTCTCTCTTTCTATCTGACCGTTAGACTCTTTTTCTTTTCCGGCAAGGGTTCGTGACGCCTTTGACCGGAAACTCTTGGTCGTCTTCGTCGGCGAACCCTTGCCGGACCAGAATACTCTCTCTTCATTTCTGTTCGGCGAGACCCAAGAGTTTCCGGCAGGCCGTCGACCCGGGGTACCAGACACACACAGCGACCAAGCATATACTGAAGACGCCAGGCTATTTTGGGGTATCTATATACTCCGGCGTCGCGGGGTTTTGCTGCTGTTGTGTCTTGCTCCGTCTACTGTCGACATCGCGGTGCCATGCCGTGCTTTTGACGACGAGGTAAGGTTTCAGATCTACATATCCAAACGCCGGCGACCAGGTGATATCCCCTAATTTCGCTTTATTTAATATTGTCTTTATTTAATATTGTCTGTGACGGAATTATTCTTGTTTCTTAATTGTTAGTACATAT